>VZRW01001786.1:163425-214690 GCA_013398125.1 Aegotheles bennettii
GCCCTAGTGAGGCCACATCTGGAGTATTGTGTCCAGTTCTGGGCCCCACAGTTCAGGAAGGACAGGGAACTGCTTGAGAGAGTCCAGCGCAGAGCCACTAAGATGATTAAGGGAGTGGAACATCTCCCTTATGAGGAAAGGCTGAGGGAGCTGGGTCTCTTTAGCTTGGAGAAAAGGAGACTGAGGGGTGACCTCATGAATGTTTATAAATATGTAAAGGGTGAGTGACAGGAGGATGGAGACAGGCTCTTCTCAGTGATGTCCAGTGAGAGGACAAGGGGGAATGGGTGAAAGCTGGAACACAGGAGGTTCCGGGTGAACATAAGGAAGAACTTTTTCACTGTAAGTGACAGAGCACTGGGCCAGGCTGCCCAGAGAGGCTGTGGAGTCTCCTTCACTGGAGACATCCAAACCCCGACTGGGTGCATTCCTGTGTGACCTGCTCTAGGTGGTCCTGCTCTGGCAGGGGGGTTGGACTAGATGAGCGTTCGAGGTCCCTTCCAACCCCCTAACATTCTGTGATTCTGTTTTGAGAGAAGGCTTCATGAATGGACTTGTTGCTGTGTAACAGTACTGGCTAGAAAGTAATTAAGAGCTTTTTATTACTCTAAAAGCCGTTGAGTAATTCAAGATAAATATTTCTTTGGAGAAAAACAGCCTGACAACCAGTAATGGGGTTTGGAAGTGCTAGGAAGAGAGAGCTGAGATGGTTGCTAATGAGAAAGTTGAGGCTGGTACTACAGCGCTGTGGTTTGTGTTGTTTACATTAGGACGTGTGAATCATCTTGATGGCACGGTGTTTTGTAAAGCCTTGTCCCTGATGTAAAATAACTAAATGAGATATAGTTCACCAGGACTGGAAGTAGTGTTTTATGCTTCAAGAGTTTAAATAAATAATCTGTAGTATGAAAAAAAAGAGCTATATTGATTTATTGATCATACCACTGAGTGCCTGCCTGGTGCTGATGCTGTTTAGCTATAAGAGCTGTTGGGCTGCTGCCAGTGAGACACTTGTTTAGCCCCAGTTTTACAAATGAGATTTTAGCAAGAAATACAGAAACATGAATAAAAAGGGCTCTTAACAGGGATATTTGGTGTTTGCAGTGGTTTGCATTTAGAAATCATTTACACAGACTCTGGGGACTCGTTGAATATTAATGGCAGCCTTGGAGTTTTTGAAGATATTTGCCAATATATTGGAGGGTAACTAGGAAAAACCAGCAATTGACAATGAACTCTAGGGATGTATAGACTAAAGGATGCCATTCCAGACTGTTGCTGTGCTCAAGAAAATAGCAGATGCTATATTTTTTTTGTTGTCCTGGAAATTCCCCATGAAAATTTTTTATTGCTCGGTAAAGCAAATCTTGATGAATTCAGCTTCAGTGGCTGGGGAGTGGGAGTTCCTCCTCTTCTGCAAAAGATGAAAAAAACTTAATTCTGCTGTGGAATTACTGGGCAATTTGCAGGAATTAAAGTCACGATCCAAGGCTTGGGGGAATACTGTGAGCTTGCAGGACAGCCTTTACATCTCTTGGCTCTGAGTTTTACACATTTGTATCACAACTGTCACACACAGCGTGGTTCTGTCCATAACCTGGTTTTGGTTTGGATCACCAAACATTTTGAGAAATGTTTCGAATGTAGGTTGTATATAAAATATGTAGAAGACATTGAAAGCAGTAGCAGTTTTAACCTTTTATCAATGTGTTGAATTAGTTATTAGTCACATCACCTTATTTTCATTACACCCACCATAATTCAGAGATAAAAGCATCTTTTAAAAACTTACCTAAATTTCCTAAGTTAATAAGACTGCTGTACACAAACTTTCTTTTTTTCTTGCTTGTTTTTTTTTTTCACCTGCAAACCTGACCAAATAGTAACCAGACTTAGTTACTGAGCTTAATAACCAGAGCAGGTGTAGCACCTGCTTCTGAGTTTCCAAAGCACTGAGCACGATGAACCTGCTAAAGGCCCGCACTGCCTTTAATGAAGTTCATCACTCAAATCAGTTTTAATCATCTACACGTTTGTATTACTTTTGAATAAGAGTTCAACTCTTAATTTTTCTATCATCATCCAAATCCTGGCTAATTAATTTATTCTCATTTGGGCAGTATTTTTGAAGGAACATCCCTGGTTTAACTGGTGAGGTATCTTTACTA
The DNA here is from genome assembly GCA_013398125.1 of Aegotheles bennettii. NCBI lineage: Eukaryota > Metazoa > Chordata > Aves > Caprimulgiformes > Aegothelidae > Aegotheles > Aegotheles bennettii. The sequence continues at coordinate 165,594 of VZRW01001786.1, forward strand.
GAAGTGTCTTTAAGCAGAATATTTTAATACTGTCTGATTGATAGCCTTACGAGTATTTTGTATTTCACAGGTCAGCATTCTGGATGCTATAGATAGCTATGGAGATAAGTCTCTCCTTTGTGTCCCTAATCTGGAATGGGATCTGATTTTTTAAGCATTTTTAAAGTGCAGGTTACTTTCATCTGGTACTGCTTAATACAGTCCTGGGAGAATGAAGGTAACTTGGCATCCAGCACATCGGGGGAACAGGGGTACATCATCCATTGGGTTTGCACAGATCCTTAGGATAATTTCAGGAGCTGAAACATGTGCCTAGTGCCAATTTGTTTTCTGGGATATCGTGCATGGCTACAAGCTGCCATGAGTCTCCTATAGAAACCATGCTGTGCCTGAGATTCCTCTGCAGAAACCCCAGGGTGTATAAATGGCCCAAGTCAAAGGGGGAATTGACCCCCAGCCTCAGTGTCTATCTTTTTTTTAGGTAGTGCACCCAGATGGAGGTTTGTCCTGTATTATTCTAAATATACAAAAATAAAATGACCGTTGATCACGCTGGGTAGACAGGACATGACTCTAAAGAGCTCTGCTGAAATATCCACATATGGTATGCTGCATGATACTTTATTTGTCCCAGGAGAATTAAGATGATAGATGATAGCTGGGATTTGAACTTGTGCATCAGGAAGTCCACTTTGAATATAAAAGGGGCAATGTGTGTTCTGTGGAACTACCAGTGGAAAGGGGTGCAGCGGAAGGATGGGTTTCAGTTTTATTGGAATAATGACATCTCTGTGGATATGAGGCAGTTGTTTATAGTCCTGTCTGCAGCTTGTGCAACCAGTTCAGAGACAAGGCGTGGATGGGGTTAAAGAGAGCCAGAGGTCCCCTTGGAGGCTGCCGGGCTTGGTGCACCAGGGCTGGGGAGCCTGGGCCAGCCAGTGCTCTGGAGCAGGCAGCTCCCCAGGGTGGGCTGGGAGCAGCACCTCAGGGACAGGCCTGAGCAGGAGCCAGAGCCACTGCAACTTCTGAACTGGCTCACGTGGGCATGTCTGTGTCTGTATGTTTGTATGTATACACGTGGAAAAAGAAACATCCAAGTAAGCCTTGGCTGCTGAGGGGGAGGGATTAATTTTGACTGGCACCCATGGTTTTGTTTGTTTTGTTTTGTTTCTGTAGGCAAACCAGAGAGAGAGAGAGACTGAGTCTAAGAAAGTGACATTGTCCTGCATGCTTTGAACACAGTGACTGAAGAAAGCAAAGTTCTCCAGGTGACACATCTTAACAAGCAGTCTTTGTGGAGGCAATAGTTCTTGGAAATAAACAGAGAGCTTTTGAAAATAAAGGGTTTAGGGTTTACTATGGAACCTGATCCTCTTTTGTTAAAAGCATTGATGAACTGGATCTTCTTCAGTACAGAGAAGTACAGATTCTATGATGGCACATTTCTCCCCCTTCAGAAGTTCTTTTTTTGATGCCACCACTGCAGCCCCCGTTCGGCCCTGTGCTGCAGCACCTCTTGTGCTGGGTGCCCTCTTGAGGTCTTTGGCACACAGTGACCCGGATGAATCCCGGGTAGTGTGACTGTAGCTGGGCTGGTCGTGAGTTCTTCCTTTAAAGGTTTTTCCTCTCTTTTTTTTTCTCCTGTGGGAGAGATGTTCTCACCAGCCTAGACTGAGGGAACACGATTAGGTCAGCTATTACTTTAAGTCAGAATTATGGACAATGAGCTACTCAGGAAGGGTGAAAAATAATTCAGAACTTCATCCAAAATCCATATCAGCCAAACTAAATCTGTTTCCTATTCAGGAGCTTTGATTAGCTTTATTGATGTGTAGAAATGTGCTTCCTACTTATGTTTCTGGTTTGGTTTTTTTCCCTAGTTCTGGCTGGGACTAAAGCGAAAGTGCTAAAATACCCTTTAAGTCTCTTCTTGCAAGATGTATCAGAAATCCCAGGGGGAAGCCTGTTGTCCTTACACTTCCAGCCAAGTCCTGTAGTTAGAGGAACTCTGGATAACTTCAGTAAGTATAGTACCTTTTGGATGCTTATCTGGTTTTTTTACCAACTGTAAATTCTCCACATTTGCCCACTTATTTCAATTCCCTCAACTGTATCCATGTAAAAAAAAAATACCTGCAGTTTTCCTGGCCAGCATGCTATCTTCATGCAAGATATTTATTAGTTGTTCTGAATTTAAGAAGCAAAATTAAATATAGCATTATTATTAATAATATTGGACTCTGACATGGAGCATTTTGCCTTTGAAAAGCCTTTAGAAATATATTTTGTTTGGACTCTAGATACACTTATTTTGCTGCTAGTGTAGCAGGTGTTTTTCTTAACCATTTTTTTAAGAGAAATCCTAAGTTTAGAGGAAATGAGCACTCGATTATTTAAATTTCCTGAGATTAGAGGAAGAACACTTTGCCAAACAATGCCTCTTCACTTCAAAACCTCTCCCCATAAATTATGTTAGGAGATCTTATTAAAAGTCTGTAAAAATTTCCTATTAAAAATGGTTGATTGCAGTCCAGACCATCACAGCTTTTGTGCTTTCAGTGAAATACCACAGCTGTCGCAAAGAAATATATTGTGAGACAAAAGGTTTTGTTTCCTTAGTCATAAATTATTTTTGTGATATCTGAAGAAAGATAAAACTTTCACTTATGTTTGAGTGAAGGAAGATTCCAGTGATAACTTGTTCAAAAATCTATAAAAAGAATATAAGAATGTAGATCTAGATAGCAAATTAGAATCAGACTTCCTTTTTGTTTAAGGAAAGCAATTATTTCTGAAGTCAGTGAAGATTATAACCGGGGATAATAGCATAACTTTGCAAAACACAGTGCCCTTATTACAGTAGAACCTGAAGTTTAAGCTTTCAAGTCTGACCTCTGAGAACTATACAATAGAAATCTTTAGTGCTGGCTGGTTTTTAAACCAAAGTTAAGCAACAGTAAGTAGTTTGTTTACTAATTGTACTTACAAACAAAAATGGACATTTTTTTTTTTGAGATTTTAAAGAAGAATTAAGCAAATTAGCTTTGACCATATTTGTGTTTCTGTTGGCAAATGAGTTTTCTGCTAAGGAATTCCACCTAAGAAGCATCAGCCTTTTAGAGGAAGAAGGGCTGTATGTGCAGTGAATAGCCTGTGAAGTATTTGCTGTCAGGACCAGATTCTAACGATATTCACCAAGTCAAGAAGTAGAAATATATTCCACATGTGACCTGTGTATGTAATGAAAATATAGAAGTACAACTTATATAGTAAAGATTATTTTCTGAAATCAGTTGCCAAATAGTTTTGAATGAAGGATAAATTAGGATATTAACCATTTGCCTCATGTATAAAGGTCAAATTTCTCAGTCCCCTCCCTTGCTCGTTATAGAGATTACTGAATAAAGAAAGACAGTAGAGGTGCTAGAACTCAGAGTCTGAGAGATTTTGGGTTACCTACAGAAAAATCAGTGGTTTTTTTCGAACTATCAACAGTATTTATAACTAAGCCAGTTCTCTTTACTCTGTGCCATCACAAGAATTTACTATAATTTGTTTATATAGATATATTTAAATCAGGAGTGTACAAAACAAAAATGCAAGATGGTCTTCTTTTGTGTAATTTAGAGAAATATAGTATGCAGCATTGATCCTTTGATAAAATCCATCACTATAGGCCCCTGCTTTTTTTCCTTCTGAGTGATTTTTCATATAAATCAAAATTCTTCTTTGTAGTGCTCTTTGATGGCAACATGTGGCTATGCATTCTTCAGGTCAAACTTGCTCAAAGTGAAAGAACTATGAAGATAAATATCTCTAGCATAGGGTCTAAAGCAAAATGATCAACCTGTGGGTATTATTTCCTTTGTGAGGATGAAGATATATATTTTGTGTCCCTGGGGGAGGGACAAGGTGAGTCAGGTATTAGTGTTGGTGAGACCCAGGAGTTGATGCACACCAGTGTAGATGAGATGCCTTGGGCACGCAATTACATACTGCTCCAGCCATTGCTGAAGGGTGTGTGGGGCACTTTTGGGGTTGGGGAGGAGCACCTAAAACCTCTGTAGTTCTCTGTACCCTGTTAGGGTCTAGCTCTGTGTTCTCACTCACACTGAATGGTCTTTTACAAGTAATCCCACTGATGTCAGTGAGACTTTTCTGTAATAAAATGCTGTCTGACAAGAATATGGATATCAGAATCTGGCCCTGCTTGTACTAATTCCATTTTAATGAACACTTAAATGGAGTTGTTATTAAAAAAGTCCATTTCCTAATATTCAATAAATCAAAACTATAAAATCAGTTTGCCAGTTGTTGCCATTCCAGTCAAAGCCAGTTTTGCTTGTATTGAAAAGAATAGTACATACTGTCTCCATTCAGGAGGGATTCATTTTAATACTATTATCTGCTTCATAAGATTTATTTCTAATAATGAAGAGTAAGGAAAAGTAGGGGAGCTTTAAAATTTTATTATATTTATTATAGCACAATGTATTAATGAGATGTTTCACAAACACAGAATTTGGTTAATCTAAAAAGTTTGTTTCAAGAATGAGCAACTTCAAAATGGAATAGGAAAAACATTATTCATTTCACTGATCATATCCATTTAATTTTATAAGATGGAGCCTTGGGCACTATGTCACGATGCAGAGATACATATTAAAGCCCACTTTATAAAGGCCAGTCATCTAATGAAGATTGTTAGAGCAGTAGTGTGGTGTGCTATTGGGGAATCCGCGTGACATGAGTCCCCTCTGTTGTGAAACAAGGTTGGATCTCTGTATGGAAAATGCTTTGGATTTGAGGTGTTTTCTCCCTACACATGGAAGAGGACTGATCTGCTTGACCTCAATGGTGGCAATCATACCAAGGAGTAGGAAGTATGCTTATGATGCTGTTTGACTTTGTTGCATATTAACAAAATATAAATAAAAAGCAGTGAAGGGAGGGCAAAAAAGAAATGGAATGCATTTAAGTCAAAGATAAAGCATTGAGAGCCCAGCAGAAAAATTCTAGCAGGTTATTATTGGAATTTGCTAAATCTTTGAAATCCAAATGTTTCATAAGTGTGAGGAGTGTTCAGTTCCCTCAAGATGTTCTTCTAGACAACAGGCAAGTTTCCTGATTATGTACCTTCACATGTGCCAGGTTTCCAGTCTCTAGCTTCCATGCAGTCCACTAGACACCCTGATGTGGGGACAAGGATGCCAATTCCTCCATTGCTCTGCAGCAGCCTCTACCAGGCTGTTTATATAAATTACATATTTTCTCCAACCATAAATATTGCTCCTAAAAGAGATACTGAAATGAAGATAATGTGACTTTTCAGTAATAGGTCTTCTAATGTCAGCCATTCTGTTTAAACTGTTCAATTTTCAACAGAATTAAAGATCTACACAGTATATTCTACCTCCTGCAGACTGCAGTTGTTAAAAGAAAATAAATCACTTAAACAGGGTCATGAGCAACAAAGGCCAATGTGGGTTCAAAGTTTACAGGTCTCTGCATTTATCAGGTAGAAATATGCTACATTTCACTATTTCATAAAATATCCTTTTATGAAAAAGCCATCAATCTTTGTATGTCCTACTAGAACTGATTTCTCAAATGAAAGAAATGAATGATGACACCAAATCAAGAAATCGTTTATGAGTTTATATTTTTGCAAGACCACCAGGACTTTCACATACGTTTTCAATTTTGGTAAGGATGTGATTATCATGTGGATATGTTTTACTCCCACCATCTGTACTAAGGGAACTGTCAGAACTGTGTACCCTTTCTTGTGCAGTTCAAGATATGTTCAGATTTTTTCATTAATCTATAGTGGGTTTTATCTGGTGATAGTTATCATTTCTGTACTTTATCTACAGATTTTCTAGGTTTATATGTGTAAAATCACATATATCATGCAAGTTCACATTTAAACTAAAACTGCATCTAAATGACTTAGTTACATCTCAGAGTTTTTTAGCGTTTCTGTGGAATGTTTTTTGTGTGATTTCTGTCACACACTCTACAAAGCAGCATCTTAGTTATAGATTTTTTGTTATCCTTCTGGTCTTTCCTTACCATTGCCACACTTTCTCCAGGAGTCACCAAGCTCTTCGACAAACTGGACAGTTTAGATACTTAAAAGCAATATTGTATATTCAAGTTTCAGGTATTGCAGAACTACAGTACAGTGGTTCTGAGCAGGAATAATATAAGGAATTACTTTATTTCTCCTCTAGTCATGACAACAAATACAACAACCAGCATGCTACACTGTAATAAGGAGAAGTGATTTCTGTTCCAGTAAATGGTGCGGTCTCCCTTTGTGTCTACACAAAGTGAATGAGCTTGGCCTTTCTAGATCTGCAATGAAAACCGACACAAATTAATACGTTTTATTAAATATCAGTCTCATAAGAAGCAGCACGTATGGAGAAGTTTAGCTGAACTTCTCAGAAATAACTTGATGCTTGGGTTTTTATGAGAAATATTTTGCTCCTTTTACTATGGACTGAATTTTGAAAAGAAAAAATCATTCTTGCAATGTTTTTTAGGACATTTATTTTTTCAGTTTATTTATTTATTATCTTTTAAATGTATCTTTTATTCAGTGATGAAAATACAAAGTTAAAGAATGTTCCATGCTTCCTTTGTAACTGAGAAGTTAGACTTTTAGTGAAAGAATATACACTATCCAAATATGTATTTATTCCTGTCAACCTTCTCTTTTCTCTCCTGGAGGAAAAAAAAAGCAAGATAAGAATGGAGTTTAGCTGTAATTTTAGGGCAGAACCTTTTGCCAAGTCACACACAGAGCAAGTGTTTAATGTGGAGTTAGCATTATCAGAACGCAAGCCTGGCTGCACTATGCCTAGCAGTGGTTTTGTGCAGCTTTTATTGTAGTAACAGGGTCTTGCATAGTAATTTAAACAGCCTCCTCTTCTACGAGCATGCTATGAAATACATCTTATAACACTACCAAAGACTCTGGAAAACCTTACATATAGAGAAATCAAAAATCATCTTTCAATGAGCACTTTATATTACAAACCAAACATCTTCCCAAAACAAAATCTGTCTTGTCTGAGGAGACTAAAAGGTAAACAAAACTTCTTTTTCATCTGGTGATGACCTTGGAGAAAAGCTTGCTGTTAGAGCAGGCAAGATACCAAGTTCTGGATTTTAATTTTTTAAATGAATTTCAGAAAAATGGTACTTACCTGAAATCTGGGGGCTTTTGCTCCATGTGCTTCTCAAAGCATCCTGAAAAAAAAATCACAGAATTCTGTAACAACTCTCTCAGGTGCCAGAATATTGCCCCCAAACCCACAAACTGAGTCATGAGAGTTCAACGTGCTTTGCCTTTACCTCTCTGTAGTTCTTGCAGTCAAGGGCCCATGGCTGATTCACACATCAAAAACATTCAAAGTAGCTGGAAGAATCTGAGGCCATGTGCATGAAGTGTGAAGAGTACATAACCCTGTTTGAGAAGTTGTTCAGCACTTACTGGATTCTCTACCTGAAGAAAAGCAGATCGAGAACTTGGCGGCTTTAGGTGTCAAAAAGGCAGTTTCCTTCCTAAGTGGAATGGAAGCATTATCTTAAAAGTATCTTAGAAGCACTTCCCCTCCCTTTGACCCATATAAAATCTGTGGAAACCTTGTTACATGTCCAAGATATGGCAATATTTTTCAAATGGCTAAGATAGTTAAATTCCATTCTGGTGACCATCTACACTGTAAACAGTGTGTGTAATCTTAAATTTGAAGGGGAGGTCTCTAAAGAAAACTTTATTAATATTTTCTGTAAATGCATGCAGTTTTGCAAGTGCTTTAGCATGGTCACATAGGAGTGTGTCATGTAGTTTGGTATGCTGCGTCTGATCGTGGCTGTTGGGGGTGATATGGAGGATGACAGATGGAACTCCAGAACAGGCTGTTTGAACAAGTTGTCCAGGGAAAAGCAGGGGAAAAAGGGTGGAAAGATTCTTCCTTGTCTCTTCTCATCTACTGTTTGACATGCCATGAAGTGTAAACATAATTTCTGTCTCTAATAAAGCATTGAATGTTTTTATAATCTGTCATTGGTTACCAAATCATAGCAGTAAGAGATCTGTGGCTGATCCATGGAATGAGACCATTATTATAGTGCTTTCAGATATAATTTTATTGAAGAGTGGAAGATGTTCTGTGAGAAGTATTGAGAAATTTCTGTTTCAAAAGAAGTGGGAAGCATGTCTTCATAATGTTTTAAATTCCTTTTCCAAGCTTAGTCAAGCCAGGGGTTCCACTAGTTAATTGTGTGCTCTTGCACTTCAGTTTCAGTAAAAGCCATAATACAGACTAAATACAGAGTGCCTGTTTTCTCTGTATCTTTCTTTCCTTACTGTGCTTCTGCTGAATACCCTCTTATGCAATGTTTCTCTAAGCTGTATGGTCTCATTGTGACTGTCTCTCCTCATCAAGAAATCTTTTCATACATGTAACCATTTGTCTGTGGCTCTAACCCTCTTTGTGAGAAAAGGTCCCATAAGTTGTCTTGAAGAAAAGATTTGAAGGATATATCCGTCTCTAAGGTACCACAAGTACAGCATGCTACGATTGTATGAAAAGTCTCACAAGAGAGCAGGGGGATCTCTAAAACAGTGCAGCTTTCCATTTCTGAAGAGTCCCTCTCACTAGGAGTTACACTACCATTGTGCTTCTCCCTTGCTCTTTAGCTCTAAATGCACAGTGATATGTGATATGTATTTGTCTTGCTCTGTCCTCAAGGACATACTAACGTGCTGCTGGGTTAGAAATACTTTCTTTAAAAGTACTCAAATGCTGGAAAGCTATTTTTTCAGGGTAGCTGCAACCTGAGAACATCTTTTCTTAGGAAAGAAAGCAGTTCAGAAACTTCTTAACCATTTAAATGCACTGCTAGTTTTTGTAATTTAACTTTTTAAAAAGTTACAGTATATAATTATATATGAGCTATGTATTTAAAATAAATAATATTTCATTACCACTTTTTTCTGTCTTTTCTGTAGAGCCAACTCTTGTGATAAATCTCAATTTTTTAAAAAAGCTGTATCTTGCTTCCGTAAGTCAGGCATAGGTACTACCCTTCAAGTTATTCTTCTGTTGTTTTTGAGTTTACTGTACCCTGTTGTCTTTTTTGTCTAAGAAATATCCTCAGGGAACTGCATGAACTTGGCACTCAAAAAGTTTATAGTTTCACATTTACAGCTGAGTGCAAGCTTCTGTTTACTGCCACGTTATGGCAGCAAGGTCTAAACTTACTGAAAAAGCAACAGTTTTAGAGAACTATTTGAATGTGATACCTCTAATCAGACAGTATTTTATACTGTGAATTCTTTAATTAACCTCTCCATAATCCCTTCTCAGTATGCCTTCCTGCTGCGTGTTTGCAAGAACTGATCAGAACTTACAACCCTGTAGTGTTTTACAGCTCTGCTGGATTTTACAGTATTTCATTTCTTGAGTCACCTGTGGAGAATTCCAAATCACAAAGCTCCCAAAGCTCCAAAATAAAGAAACTGGCTCTACTTTTTTAAAACACTTCTAAAAAACACATCCTAAAATTAATATAATTAAGGACTATTACAGCCTTCTAGCCAAGCTTTAATAAGGCTACGCAATGAGGAGAAGTATGAGCTTGGGTCCTAAAGAAAGAAATGCTTCATGTTCGTATACTCAGGGTAAGATTAATCTTGGCTGTTTAGTGTTGATGTCTGCATGTGATCGAGTCATAGAAACATAACTGATGAAGAGAAATCGGTGCTACAGTCAACTCATTTTACTTGTGTTAATTGTCCACCCAGGAATGTCTACGTTACCTTCAGCTCAGTGAAGGAGCAGACTGACTAACATTCAGCATGCCACAAAAAACGTGCAGGTTGGTTATTAGTGCTGGATAATATAATACTGACACAGTCTCACATGCACTCCTAAAATCATGTCTCACACTACTTGTGAATTTTATGTTCCTCTGATTTAAGCAGATTTATTTGCTGATTATTGTATGCAATACTGAAAATTAAGATACGATAAAAACATTTTTCAGCTGAAAAATCCTGATGGGGCAGGGTGCAGTGCAGAAATGTGGGATGAAGCAGCATTAGTACTTTTGCCATGTGGCAGGTTTTTTAAGTGTGTTCCCTGCTACGGGGTTCAGATCTGACATTTGAATGTTAAAGTCCCATATTTAAAAAGAAGCCCAAGTTGGCCTTTAAATCATAAACTGTATAGATGCCTCTTCAGTCAGTCGTCCAATGTACAACACATGCAAAGTGACAAAGTGAGCAAACAGAAATTTCTCACTCTACTGCAAAGGAAGCAATATTGGAATAATTATGCGTAGCTTTGACCATCTCTGAGCAAAGCTTTGCTTACGCATTGCTGCTACTGAACTTGACATTGTTTGTAGCAAGATTAGACACTGAGGAGTGCTACTGGGCAGTTTCAAAAGTTTAGTTTCAATTGATGTTTCTTATATTCATGATATTAACCTGGCATTCTGGAAGGTGAGTGTTTTTCACTGGAAAACCACTGGTCAGCAGTAATTTGCATTAGAGAATAGCTTTGAATGGTAACACTGTAGGAAGGGATGTTCTTACCAACTAAGAATTCTGCACTCAGAGAGAGCTTTAGTGGAAATAGCTGTTTTTATTGTTTTAACTCCTGCTACCATTGGCTGGACTTTTTGTCAGTTGCCTGGTGTGTATTGATTGATGGAGTGGGGTTCTCCCACTTTTCCAAATCACCAAGCAAACTATCTGCTTGAAGAGTAATTATACGGCTGTGTATGTTCAGTCATCTGAAGGTTTTGAACAAGAGTACTCAGTTACCTTGCATTGTGTGTTAGTTTTGTAAGTGTTGTGTGAAGGCTGACAGAGATCACATTTCTGTGTTTTGCTGCTTGGTCCAGACCATAGCCTCTGGAGGTAATGGATCTCTGCAGAACCTCACTGAAGCAGATCACCAAACAGTGCAGGATTTCAAGAGCTGATGCACTTTTATTGCTACAATATTCTTGTCATGAAGGTGATGGGGTTTGTATTGTGGTTTCATATATCAGTGTGGTTTTATGTCTAAAAGCTGAGCCCTGTTGGTAAGCTGGATACCTTTTTTTTTTTAGAAGGCTTTTCTTTTGTTCTTAGAGATGAGTTGTAGTGATAGGCTCCTGAGTGTATGGATTCATATATGCTATAGTGAAAAGACTAGATGCCCGTATATGCAGAACAGCTGGCAACTGGAGGGAGGCTCTGCTGTTAGTGAGGACTCCAGATCTGAAAAATTCCTGTAAGAAGCATCATAAAATTTGTCAGAGCGTGGGTCAATCACAGATTAGATGGGTTTGTCCAAGAGAGTGACACCTACAACCAGCTACAACCCTTGGTCAATAGCAGATTGGTCCTGCTGTTGGCAAATTTGCATTTTGCTCTGAGGTTAGGTTATGAACACCACTTGCTGACTGTCTCTGCTCTTGGAAACGTTAGGCAAGCTGCAAGTGTTTGCTAGGTGGGCTGTGCCTCAGAACACATAACCCAAATACAGCATCATAAAAACTGAATGAACTAGCCTAGGATATCTGTTTGTTACTCTATAAAATCACGTAGTTCTTTTCCCCTGTTTTTTTAAAGGAGTGGAACAGAAGACCAGGGTTTTATGTCCCATTTTGGTTGAAACAGATGTTTACAGGCAAGTTATAACACCCTGGAATGTAGTTTGTATTAGATGTGTCTGTGCTGCAGTCATTTATGTATTCATTCTGTAGTGAAGCAGAGAGCTTCTCTAACCCTGCTGTTGCAATTAAAGTGGTTCAATTCCATGCTCACCAGTGATGACCCAGGTTTACTCAGCTGCCTTCTGACATCTGTGGGATTTACATTGGCGTGAATGTTCCAGCATGATTTGGGAGTGACACCAGGGGTCACAGCATGGCACTGCACTAAGTAATCACAGTCTCCCATGGCCAGTTCACAGGAAGAGCTGGGTATTTTGGAATTCCGATGTTGGCCTTGAAGGTCATTGCCCTGGAAAGTCAGGCCACGAGTGCCAGAGGCAAATGCCAGGTTTCGAATGGTGCACGGCTGGGAGTCATGGCAATCAGAGAGGCATCTGTGGCAGCTATTGCTTTGCAGTTCCTTTGTCCCATCGAGGTTCAAGCTTAGCTGTCAGTACCAGAAGTCCTGGTCTTGTGTGCAGGCGAGATAGACCTGACCCAGCTGATTGGCAGCATCTTGCCTTTTAGGGAAGCAGCATCTTGCGGCCCCTGCAAAATTCCTACCAGGAGAATAATCCTTGATTTAAATCCAACATTTCAGCAATGACTTCTGATTCTGAAGGCTTCCTCTTTGCTATCTTTAACATGGATTTCCACATGCAATAACTGCTCATGCCCCCACATTATCCTGACAGGTGGTGCTGTTTTTATCGTCATACCTGTGCTTCATTTGTTGAAAAGTGGAGGAGCAGAGCCCTCAAGGGCTGTGTTCTGGATGTGCCAGTCTCCAGGCTCTTCAGCAGGAGCTTGGGAAGGACATGTAGTTCTTTCACTGAGTGTAAACCTTACTGGTAGCACTGAAACATTGAGGTTAGTAGTTTTAAGTCACTATGACAAAATTTGAAGGGCCAGAATTTGGACCCAAATACTTGGAAATACTTGAAGGTTAATTTCACTTTAAAAAATTTCTAAAATAATTTTTGCTGAAGATTTTTTTTCTGTAAAATACAGTAAGGTGAGTTCTATAAAAGTTGCTTCCCTATTTTTTGTGTTAAATGTATATGTGCCTGTTAGAAGTTTTTAGTGGCACTGAGTCTATTTTATGTTGTGCTCTTTTGAAAATAAGACGTGAGGACTTTTAAAAGCTGTTGTTTTTCTTAACTTCACCTTCATTAATCTTATTTCGTTTCTGTAAGGGGTTATTTTGTGAGCTCCACCGATGGGTAATGTTTTCTTTTCCAAAGTTCATGATTCTTCTATTCAAATCACTAATTTTCACTGTTACACTCCAGTGGTTTAGTGCTTCCCAGGCTTCGAGGAATGAGCTTAATTAGCAATGCTGAACAAATTCTGAGACATGATTCATCTTTCTTGTCACTGGGATCTAAGTAAAAAAAAAAGCAATTTTCAGATGTACTTAAAAGCCTCATGAGAATGGCTTCTTCTGCATAACTGGCAAAAGATTCAGATGTAAATTTGGAAAAAAGAGGTTTACCTGGCTGTCTGTTTTCAATTTAGCGAAGAGATACAGAATTCAGTCCTATATCCTTCCTATACATCCTATACCCTTCAGTCCTAGAAGTCACTGGCAAGTTGTTTTCAAAATATTGAGCTATGAGCTGTTCTTGACACATACATTCTGAATTAAAACTGTGCATTAGAGCTTTTTCAGATTAAGTAATTGATTTGTCAAATTTCAAAACTATCCCAGATTTAATGTGATTTAATTTGGCTCTGGCTTTTTATATTTTGAACAGAGCACACAGAAATCTGCTGAAGGGAAAATGTCATTTTCCAATGATCCTAATTGTTTCAGTACAGAGGTCCAAATTTTGTCCTGTCCTTTTCTCTGAACCAAGAGAAGGTGTATTGCTAAGACACAGTGTCATGAGAGGAAAATAGGGAATGTAGAAAGGGAAAGAAGGAGTGAAATCAGGAGAGTGGGGTTTAAAATGTAGAACTTTATTTCAGCATGCACCAGTAGGCACTGCTAGCAGCACAGAGAACTACAGCACTTTGCCATCCTGTATCACCTTCCTTGCTGGGGGCTTCCCGCGTTTTACACCATTAACAGAGGACAACTCATCCTCACAACAGCCATGGGGACAGTTAAATGTAGTTTCCTAGAATTTACAAAAAGGAATCAAAATAGTAGGAGACCTGTAATTCAGACGAAGCTGAACTGCCTGCCTGAGAATCTCGAGTTTAATTCTGAGACCATTGCAGCACATGGAGCACTATGAATGAAAAATAAGGGTTGTTTAGTACCATCTAGGCACAAAGAAACTAAGGAGGAAGTGTGACTGTAGTCAGTTCCCTGGATTTTATCAGATTCAGCCAGATCCCAAATGTTATTTTAATGTAACCCTAAAAGAAACCCTTTGCTATTAATTTTGTATTTATTGCAGTTACGCTGACCCTAATGAATTTTTTTACATGAATTTGACAAATGTCACAAATATTTTCAGTGCCATTTACCATCATTAAATGTAACCTTTCCTAGAAAAAAAGTTTCATTAAATGAATGTAGGATTCTGAAAAGTCAAGGATGTTGCGTATTACTTAGTACACAAAATAGATGTTAGGGAATAATGTTTATGGGGCAACATTAGGAGGTTCTCTCTCCCATGTCTCATCAGTACATCTCACCTAGAAGGACAGGCTCCTTTAGAAGGGAATCTGTTTATGAATTTAGCACTTAGGTATGATGTACAGTTGCTTATGCTTTTGGAACCAAATCCAGTCACCTTAGGAACTTTTTTCCAGATTGATTTTTTGTTACTTTGCTGACATGTGATAGCCAAGAGGGCTAAACAAAGCCTCTGAAAAGGAAAGGTTATTCGTCTTCCTTGGAGACATGATCTTGTTTTATGTTAAGTTTGCACAGGTTTTTTGTACCTGGTGGCCCTAGTTCTGCTTGGAAGAGGACAAAGAATAACTCACAGTTCTTTACATTGTATGTGAACTTGTGAAGCAGCGCAAATACATAGCTATAATCCAGACCATCAGAAGTATAAAATGAATGATTTGAGGACTGAGTTCTACTGGACTCCAGTACTCTGTAAAGTTTAGAGCAGTGGTAGGGTCCCCAACTGGAATATAAATAAAGCAAACCCTTTCAAAGGTTTATAGGACTGTACTTGGTCCTCTCTTACTGCCTTAATTTATGATTGTTGCAAATTCACAAGCTGTGAAATGTGTTGGTCACAGAGCTGATGGCCATAACTTCAGAATATGAATGAGAGCATCTGGGTTGCTATTTACCTTTGTTTCACAAAGTCAGCTCTTTATCTTTGCATCATTTAACCTCAGAAATATGACTGGGTTAGACAGGCAGACAGAGTCTTCCATGGAACAGACCATTTGCTTTCGGTAAGTTCATTAGTTTCTTCTATGAAAAAAGATACCATTTGCTTTCCCATCATGGTGCTGTTACCCTACAATAATACAAATCAAATTAATGTAAATAAAAATGAGCAGCAGCTTCCCTCTGTAAAAGAAGTGAGAGTGCTGGGACTCAGCAATTCTTTATTCTATGCTGACTTTATAGTGACTTGGATAAAATGAAGGCCCAGGCAGCAAACCTGTGTAACACTCAAATCTCATTTAAACCCTACTTTACAGAATTTCATTTCTACATATAAACTTTGCTTCTTTTTAGTTACAGATTAGTTTCTCTGTGCCTAATTTTGATGCCTTTAAGTTTCAGTTTTCATATCTGTAAAATGGGAGAGAGATGACAAAGCTTTCTCAAATATTTTTCAATTGCTGTGAGTTTTCCCTAGGCTGAAAATTATGGTATCGAGTCTTGATATTGTTCACCAAAAATGGGAATCCATTGCAGACAGTTACTGCATGCTAACTCTTTTTTTTTGTGCTCGATGTCCAGAATATTTGAGACTAAGTCAGGAATAGCTTGGTGTAATTTAGTGGTCTGTGTTCTGTGGGAGTTTAGAGTGCGTAATGGCAATGGCTACTTCAAATCTATCCCCCAGTAAGTTTTTTTTACCAGAAAAAAACAAGAGAACTTTAACTTGTATGGTGGTTAGTGATGCTGGATCAATGCACTGCCACTTTATGATATCCAAATTATGGTAATTCTGTGGTTTGACTGGATATAGTATCTCAGTCTCCATTTGTCTGAGAAGCTTCTTGACACTGTTTTTAATTGATGGTTTGGTATAAAAGAAACTTAGAGTCTATTGTCAGTATATCTCATTTTCTGTTTTCACTTTACTTGTGTCAACTCTGTTGAGTTTATAGTATAGTAAATATTATATGTGATGGATCCCCTTGCCTGGCTTCCAGTGTATTTGTGGAGACAATTTTGACTGCTTAAATACTGCTTTTACAGTGCCTCCAGGCCTCTTGGTACAACAATCCCATATTAAGCACCGTGTTAAGGACTGGCCAGCTCTAAGGGGATAGATTGCGACCAACAAAGATGGAAAGAAGATTTTCTTGAAAGAGACAAGGAATTTTGCATCCAGTAGGAAACGGAACTGCTTCCTTCCACTTCCAGAAGGGTCCTGTCTCTTATGGCCAGCACTGGCATTTGAAACAACTTCCTTTCTCCTCTCTGACTGGCAAGAGGTTTACAGCCAGGGAATGAGTTATGAGCCTGGGACAGAAAGCCTTAGATCCAAAGGAACTAAGCAGGGAGCTCGGTTCACCCTTGGTCTCTCGAACTAAGTTTGGGTTCAGGCTGTTTGTCAACCTGAAGAGAGGTCTCAGACTAGATTGTGCAAAGGGTACGGTGAGTGCAAGTGCTGTAAACAAGCCAGCAGTTCCTGATGGAGCAGTTAAGAGACAGGAGAACTGAATTTGTCCTTTAGTGTTTGAAAGGTTAAAGATAAGGCTAAACATTGTCTACTGCTGTCAAGAACTGCCTCTGAGCACAAACACAGGAGGAACCCACCAGTGGTACGGTGCTGCAAGCTGCCATACTGCTGCGGCTGGTCAGGTACTGGCCATGGGGAGGCTCTTGGCAAGTCACCAGTTCAAATCACTGCTTTGCAGGTAAAATTTTCAGAAGTGCCGAGAAAGGAGGAGGCTGGTGCAGCCTGGAGCTTCAATGAGTTATCGCTCCAAGCACTCAGGTTTGTTAGTTGTTCTGTGCTGATTTCAGACCAAACAAAAAAATAAATTTGTCATTAGTTGTTTATGTTGCTGTAATGCTTTTTTAAGAGCTTATTTACAGAGGTGTCAGCTTGATGTTGCTAATTTATCTTGCATAGGATTTCATAAAAAGGCCAAGGAATTCAGTTAGAAAACTAGTCTTCCTCTCGGACATACCTTCCCTCTGCCTGGTCCTTGTTTGTTTATTTTGCACCGTTCTTTGGAGTTTTCAGGTCAAGCCACGGGGCTGGGGCTACCTTCCTGGAGTTTAGAAGTTGAAAAACTCTTTGATAAACTATGTGAGAGGAAGTCTACAAATATTTTCAAGCATCCTGAATGACAGATGGTTTTTAAAAACTTGAACATTAAAGATCATAGATAGTGTTGAGTCCTGAGTTCATTGTCCCCAAGCAGAACGTATATAGCATGTGGTAGGCAGGTTCCTCAATGTCATTGTTTTATGGTGCTGGATGTGATGTGGAGATAGTTGAAATATGTCTGTAATGTGCTACTGATAAGCATATGTATAGTGTATATATTTCAATATTCATGTCCTAACCTTTTTGAAAATATCAATTGACAGTGTTCTGTGTGGTTTTCCTTCCCAGGCTGTAAATGGATGTAGTTCTAACTTCTTTCTTGGCTGAGAAAATTTTTTCTCTTTTTCTTAGCTGTCACAGGACATCATGCTTGAGGGGCCTATAATAAAAAATATCTATTATTTATATATGTCATTCCAACTGTTGAATTCCTCTTTTTTAAGATGTTAACAATCTCACATGATTCTAGGCAGGCTTCAGTTCAGAGTCATGGTCAGAGCATACCTTTTTACAGCCAGGGTACTTTTCTTTTTCTGGGTTTCTCTTTTCAAGAACTTTAAAAAGGCATATTTTACTCAGCTGGTGGGTGGGTGATTCTAACTTAGTGTTTCATTAGTGTGTTATTGTTTTATTTCCTCTGCTGAATGCTAGAACTGGAGTTGCAGAGAGGTAAATCCAAGTTTCTCTGTGTTTTACTGGATGATTATGCTCCTAATAAACTTAGGTAATGTATTTCTAATTTGAATCCATGTTCATTTGTTTTACCATTGAAAGGAAGAATTCACAAGAGAGGCTCAGGTTCATGTCAGTGTTTTCTTCTAAAGTTTCCTCAGCCGAGGAGTCCCTAACCACCACATGTGGATCAAGAATCTTTCTAAACCTAGCAACCCCAGTTAATTCCAAAAAATTCTATTCTAGAGCCTGGAATCCGATTAGGCCTCCACTGGTCCTCCATGACACCACACTGGGCCCCATCTTTTCCCCTAGTACAATATCTGTAAAAACAAATGTAATCTAAGCAAAGATTAATTTAATCTTGATCCCATTGACAATTTAATTCCACCTGATTTGGCTGTGTCTGCTTGTGACAGTGGAGAAGGTTGGCTAATAGTCTTTGAATACAGTATTCTGGAAAGTTTCTGTTTCCTCCTTTTTCTGATTATATGATATCAAATGGGCAAGAAAAGGTGATTGATTGTACACAACTGTAATGCAAGCCTTTCCCCAAAGCCTACTTAAAAAAGTCCTGATGTTGCTAGTCATGCAGTCAGTTTCCATTTTAAGAAGATAAAATATGTATGAATTAATTTAATGATATTAGCAATGTTGAATTGTGATTGGAACTTTAAAGTTTTAAATTCTTTCCCAGCTAAATCCAGAATGCAGCTGTGGTTTTCTCACAGTTAGGACTGGACAAACAGAAAGGTCCTCGTGAAAACAATAACCATGGCGTGGTGCAGTATATCTTGCTATTTTGCATAGTAGCTTTTGTAAATACCTAAGGATTTTGTCTACAGTTTATAAATAACTTTTGTACAACAACAGCTGCAGCAGAGTGGCTCAGATTATGCAACTGCTTTGAAAGAGCCTGGACTAAACTAGCCCAGTTGTAATCAGGTTGAAAATTTGTTACCTGGGAGTTGAGAAATGAGCCTGAAAGAGGCAGGAAATTGCTTCACAGGGGTAGCTGAGACCCAAATAGTCAGGCAGAGTTGCAGTGGGCGGGAGTTGTGCCTGGGAGAGGGCTGTGGTATTGAACATTGCATTGGCAGTGATGGGAGCTGAACTCGGCAGCAGCAGGGTCTGCAGTTCATCAGCTCTGACATCCAGTAGGTGTCATTGCAGCCAACCGGGATTATCAGTCCCAGGAGACAAGGATGATTTGTCAGGGTGCAGGGTGGGAGAGAGGGAAACTCAGGTCAAAGCCCACGATTTCAAAGCTGTAAATCTGCGAGCACTTTCGGAAAAGGATGCCTCTACTTATATTTAGATTTCTGCAAATACAAAAACTGCGATTTCTCATCATCAGCTTTGTGCTTTTGGAGACATCTGTGTTCAGTTTACTGTCTATTTAAAAAAAAAAAAGAAAAAGAAGTAAAAAAGAACTCAAATTTTCACTCCCTCCCTATGAATTTGGTTAGATTAAAAATGAGCATGCTTTATGTGTAAAGCGTACGTAGAGGCTACCTAAATTAGAGCTTTGATGAATTATTATCAGAAAGGTTATTTTAATCTGTAGTGATTGATCTATAGATGGCAAATATTGCCTTGGAGAAAGCAGTTTAGCATGGGCCATAAAGCTGGAATGGTAGTGCTACATTCAGAGTCATGGTTTTATCTTGAAGGGACATTTTCTTATGGTTTAGCTTACTATAGAAGTCAATAGGACTACTCACATATGTAAGAATAATTCACGTAATTTAGAAATTGCAAGTGTAAGCTATATTTTCATATGTGATGCTAGTGACAATGACATAAAACAATATTTAAAGAAAAGTGTTTGAGATTTCAGCTTGCAGAGTTATACATTACACACAATTATCTCTTGGTTGCAGTATTTTTTTCTCTTGTGACAACTTCTGTGTTCACAAGATTATGTCTGTGGTGTTTCTGAATTAATCACAGTAGCAGTTATTACATTATGTGTAAGGATTTGGCCTATTCCTTTAGAAAGTTCCTCAAACTTCTTGAGAAGTTGTCTTTTAATTAAAAACCAGGAAGCAATTCATACACAGGACTTCAACATGTTTAAAATTATTCTTAGATAGATGATCTTTATCCATTCAGACCATACCTGGGTTAGCTTCAAAGGACTGACTTCTGTCTGTGTTATTCAAAGGATTGTACGACTAAGGCTCAAATTAGATGTTTGGGAATGCAATGTATTGCACACACACCCCCCTGGTGTATTTGGGCTAAGAATAAAGGGTGGAGATTCTCTTAAAGCACATTTTGAATTGTTTTCCTCAACACTTGCACAGTTCCAGACTATAAACTGTTTAGACGACCTTTCAGAATTCATTTACAAACAGTAGAGAGTAGGACAGAAGAAGCTGATGATCACTGCAGATGAGTTATTCATGTTAATATTTACCAAACAATAATACCTAAACCAGAGAAGTTATGAGCTTAATTTAGAAAGATGTTTGGCCTGTAGCACACCACGTCCAGTACTCACAGCAGAGACACAGAAACATGGCATGGCAGATAAGAACTCCCTTTAGTATCCCTAGAAAATGCTGGGACTACACAAGAAATTAGTGCTATTTCTGTGGAAACAGAAGAGGTGCCCTGAAAGAAAATTCCTGTGAAATAAAAACAACAAAAATAACTTATAATGTACGTATGAAATGTTGGACCAGTCCCACCGAGACATAAATGAACACAACTTTAAAACCAAGTGGAGCTATTTATCAATGGAGAGATTATCAAAGTTGTCATGAATGCAGTTAGCCCTTGCTGTGATGGTACAAAATCCTTTCTCTGCAATACTACACTCTTCAAGTGAGTTCAGAACATGATCAGACTGATTTGAAAATACACCTTTTTAGTTAAGTACCCTATTACAGTTTCTTATAATTGACACTTTCTCTGATTACTTTCAACCTATTAATTGCAATCAGATACTTTCCATCAAAACAGCTTTTACTTTGGAAGACACTAACAAAGCGAGAACCCATATAGTTTCCACAGGAGGTATAGTTATGATGTTCTCTGAGTCCCAGGAGATCAGAATATTCTTTCTACCATGGTGAAAGGTCTCTACGTAGAGTGAAAAGGAAAAGCAGCTTCCCAGGTCACTGGTGCCTATTAACCATAAATTGAAACTTCTGTAACTGATTGGGTTTTTTCAGACCAGGAGGTAGTAGTGCAGTTTTGCTAAAGGGTGCTTGTTGCTAAAATAAAACCTGTAATTCTGCCAAGAAAATGATAGATCCACTCCCCAGAGCTTTTGAGACTCCCAAGAAGCAGCTACTAACCTAAGCACATTTGTGGAACTACACCTTCTGAGCTGCAAGGGAGAGCCATTGGCACCTGCCACAGTGGGGAAAAATGTTGCTTCAGTTTAAGTTGCTTTTCTATGCCCGTGTTTGCTTTGCAAGCCTGCTGTGCTCCTTTCCTCTTCTTCACCCATCTTTCCAAGGACAGCTCTAAGAAAATACATGGTAGGTGATTCTCTCGGTGACAAATGGACAGTGTTGTTGGAGAGCTGTACGTAGCTTATTTCTGAATAATTACTGTGCTTGATTTATCACCATGCTAGGTTTTGTACTGGCAGGGCACCTCTGACAGGTCAGGGGATCAGGCCTCTTCCCTGCATTTTGAAAACCTGAAATTGATTGGTGTCCCTCTTGTACAAGTGTGAATTGGTTGATATTAGCATAGGCAATGGCATCAGGATGCACAGTCTTTACTGTTTCTGTTTGCATTAAAACAGTTAAGCTTGAAGGGGAAAACCATTTAACAGTCTAAATAAACAGGTAAGTATAGAAAAACCAAAACAGCAAGCAAATGTAATATCGGAAGTACTAACTTCCATATAAAAGAATTATACACATATACAAATGATTTATCACTTGCAGATTACTTTGACTTGAACCCAAGTGAAAATACTGTAAACCCTTTACTAATATATCCCCGTCTGAATCTTCCTGTTTAGTTGTGTTTCAAACTCCCTTTTCTAAGCCTTGAACAGTGTATCTGAGATGGCTAGTTTGTTAACATTTTATCGTGGTACCTAAAATAAATTCTGATCCATTCCTGTGATATGAAGAGAAAATTGTACACTTTTCTTAAAACCCAACATTTTGCATATGGTTTTTACGTAATTTCTATTTAATGAACAGTGTGATTAAATGTTCAGAACAACCTCCTCACTGAAATAACACTTCAGTCTGCTATTGGTTGGACTGCAAGTATTTCATGTGGTGCATACTCAGGTCAGCTTTCTCTCTGTGTTGATCAATAGTCCGTCAATTCAAACTGAAATACTGGTCTGATAACTGTAATCCTTTCTTTTAACTTTGATAATTCTTTTAAACTCAAGAGATAAAGATACTGGAGAATCTCTTGTCCACTGCAAAGATTATTTGCAAGATTAAGTTGACCCTGTACACCTTGCCTTAAAAAGTTTTATATTCTTCTGTAGAAATGTTGAGGAGGTAGTAAGGGAGTTGTTCTAACATGAGTTTGTTGAATAATGGATGTTAGGAGATAGAATTACAGCCAGTGAGAAAGAGTTTGCATAAATATATGATTTTTTAATGTTTAAAAAAATATTTTAAACCTTTAGCCAGTGAGGAAGCCTACTCTGAATTTCGGAGATTTTGAAGTAGCAGGTTGGAATAAGAAGTTGTTAAAATATAGAACTTGTAAAACAAGTTAGAAATCCCATCAGATCTGTCTACATCTGTTTTTTCTTTTCTCTCCCTGTATGCTACCAGTGTGAAGTAGTATTTGGTGGCAAACAAATAATCCAAATTCAATATAATCCAGCAGGAAAATCTGACAGAGATCACCGATAGAAATGAAAACTCTGCTGATATGGCTGTCTGCTCAGTACTTCCAAAAAGCTGTGCAATGCAGATACAAAGAAACCAACATAAAGACCATCATTTTGTAATTCCCACAATTCCAGAAACTCTGAGATTAATAATGAAACACACACACACACTCAAAACAAACAATAATAATCTTCCTTGAGGGGCTGTACTTGCTTTAAAGATGTGTCAGTTTAGGACTTCTTCAGTTTAGGAAGATGGTCAGTGCGGGCTAACTGGCTCTAAATCAACCTGCTTGAGCAGGGGGGGTGGACCAGGTGACCTCCAGATGTCCCTTCCAGCCTCAACCATCCTGTATTCTGTGAAGACCAGAATATTACTGGGAAGTAAGTGGAAATGTTCTGTATATAAAAACAGCAATTTAGTAGACATTTCCTCAGATTAATTTGGTCAGTTTTTACTGTTGTTGTATTCACCTGCCCAATAAACCTGTACTATCATTTTATAGTTGATCATATAGTGGAAACATACCCAAAGCAAGACAATTAAGTTCAGCCTTCCAAAATAAAGACATAGGTTTGTTTGTTTTTAGAAATCCATTTATAAATGGCTGTAAAGCGTTGAAAAGACTTTGGCCCAGGGTGTTCCGTGAATGTCACAGGATGGTATGTCTTTGCTTCTCTAGCACCGAGCTGTAGACCAAACACTTGTGTGCTGAGCACGGTCAGTATTTAGCAAATACCAATCAAAAAACAAAAGGGGAAAACAGCAGGAAAAAAACTCACATATTTATTTTCAGGAAATTGTCTGACCTTGTCTGTGCTAATTAGTAGTTTCAGAAGAAAAACGTTTCATTCTTTGATCCTAGTCCTTTACCTTGAGATTGTTGTTATTTGCACACATCAGTCTCTGTTCATTCGTTGATATATAACTACACTATAGTTCTTGTTCCTTAGTATTTTTAAATCCAAATTATCTAATAGTGTTCACATTATGCAGATCCCATCAATAATCATTGTTTTGTGAGTAATAGCTTCCTACATTCTCATGAAAAGCTTGCATGATTTTTACCATGGAAATTTCAGTTCAGGCTGGATGGCTTTTCAAAGGCAGGGATTCAGTATGATTTTAGAGTGTAAAATTTAAAAAGCACTTCACAATTTAGTTACCTGTTTTTTAAGAGATTTAAGTTTTAGAATTACAAGTGCTTTAATTCCTGAGTTCCTGCTATCACTGCTAATACCAGGTGAAGTTTGTTAAGCCCAGAGCAAGGCCTTTGAATTCAGAGACTGAGTAAGAGAACAGAATTTAGTCTTTTCACAGGGGAAGGGAAAGTTTAAAACATGCCTACACTGGGATGGCAACAAGAACAGTATAATGAGCACAGCCTCTAAAGCAGCATCTGCATAAGCTGTAAATCTTGGTGGTGGAAGACTCAGCAAAGGCTGCGAATTTGAACACTTCTCTGAATTAACTGAAGCAGGGGAGGAATCCAGTCGGTCCAGTAAGTAAGTATTCTGTGACAAGCTCTCCCTTTGTCTGGGTTTTCATTTGTTGGAGGAATAAAGGTAAAATTCTATTTACCTCTCGGTCTTGGGTAGATAACAGGTTCCTTTCCTGTTCTTGTTTGAGGGGGATTTTTATTCGAGGAAGGCCTTTGTTCCTCTCTTAAAATGTTGGACAGTTTTCAGGGGTGAAGATGAAAAAAGAATTGCTCCTACTGCAGTGAAGGGTTTTTTCCCCTGAGTATCCCAAAGACAGGAGACAAAATACAGCAATTCTTTTTGAAAAAAAACAAATGCCGACTCTCAGCAGAGCATGAACTAGGGTTCATCAATCAGATGACTACAAGCAACAGCATGGGGCTTACACAAACAACCACACACATTTGCACATACACTCTGGGCTTATCTCCCCACACCAAAAAATTGCTGCAAAACTTTTGTATCATTCGGTTATCTGCTTGCTTTCTTAGAGAACATTTCTGTACAGCCCGGAGGACTTCTGTGAAAGAGATTCAGTTTTGTGAACTGTGAGTGATTACATTCATGCAAAATTAAGCAAGAAAATGTTTTTTTACAGTGATGTAGCCTCACTCCGGTATTGCTCAACAAAGTGAAATGAAGACTTGCCCTCTGTAGTGATCTATAGTGTTTGTTTTAGTGTTGTATGTAGGTGTGGCTATCAGGAAAAAAAAGGGGAAATTGCTGTAACATCTTTTTCCTTTTACAAAGTTCAGTTAAGAGTGATGTTATTTGTAATTATTTTAGACCAAGATTTTTCAAAGCTGCTCAACATTAGCTTTATATTTATCCTGCTGCAGCCTTTTCTTCCCCTGGGAAACACAGCTGAATCCCAATATAGTGCGATGGCAGCATAAAGTGATTAGAAAATCCCTGCAGCTGGTAGAGAGGGGAGTGGACACTCCCTAAAATCTCCCTTTTGTGGCTTTATTAATGGTCATTCTCAATATATGATCTCATCACATTGTGCATATTGGAAGTGAGGGGTTTTGCTGGGAACTAGAGGTGTTCCTAGTGGCCTATAGACAGTTTGGGGGTACAGTAATGATTTAAGCCCTTAGGATTGTGTCAAGCCCTGCTCTGCATGACAGGACAGCCCACAGCCCAGGAGCAGAAAAGTAAGTGAAATCTGTTACTCATGTAGGCAAGGCAGTGCTGTGTTTTCAAGAAGTATTGCAGCAGCAGAGTTATACTAGTACTAAATCCTGAGCCTACTTGTCCGTGCAGAGGAGATCCTGCATCTGCCACCCTAGGGTAGGAGTCAGGCCTTTGCTGCCCCAGTGTTACCTTCTCTCACACCAGCGAGGGGAACTGAAGGGTAAGATCCAGTTGCAGATAAAACAATACTGTTGTGTTTTTAATAAGCTGTCTTATGATACCTCGTGGTAAATATGATAAAGAAAGAAACAGCGACTAAGAGCAGCCATAGCCAGTTCCCTGTAGTTCTGGTTTGCAAAACACTTGTATCGTTTCTTTGGCAAAAAATGGGGGAGTGGTAGCGGCACTGAATGAGAGGGAGAAGTTAGCCTGAAGTATAGTTTCCTTTTGCCAAGAGCAAAGAAATCATAAAAACAAATTCTTGGCTGAAAACTTAAAAGGATAGGTTTGGAATGTTATCTTAAAGGACGTTACAATCTTGGAGCTTCCAGTCATACCCCAGATAAAGCACTTTGTTTATACATTACCCCATTTCACATACAATGGCGTCTATGGCAGATGGGCTATAAGTATTCATCCTGGGTTTGGATGACATATAATGTAATTAGAGGTTTGCTTTTTAACTTTTTCTTTCTATAATCTGCTATTTTTATACATCACACACATGATCTACATTTTTGCAACAAGTATTAATTAAACTGTTCAGGCAAATTTACTATTGTAGTTCTAGGATTTACTCCCTTTCAAGTGTAAATGATGAGGAAGCCAAGAGAAGCAGGATAAATACTCAGTATTTACATCAGTAAATTCTGGAGCAGAATCCAAAGGAGATTTTTTAGTAACTCCTTTACCTTCCCCTTTAGACTTTGATTATTCTTTTCATCTTTGTTTTTGTATTAAAGAAAATGAGACTTTTAGAGTTGTCGGGATTAAATTAATGTTACTGTTTTCATACTGATGAATTATCTAAAGTGTGGCATTTCCAGAAATACACACACCTTCATGACTGAGAGAGACCATGCTTTGGACAGTGTTTAGCATAACCAGTAGCTAGTTAAAACACTCACCGCCTTACAACAAGTGCTGAACACCCCTCTTCATTGTTGAAAACAAACCCCAAAGGGCCACATTTTAGGGTTGTGGGCTTAGATAATAAAAAGAGCATACAGTGCTGGCTTCCATCGAAGCTGATAGCAGAACTCCTGTTGACTACACAAGCAGCAGGATTTCACTCTGTACAGCAAAGCGTGGGAGAGTTGTAGAAGACCTGTAAATATTTTTGAACCTCAGTACTGGCTTTGGTTCTCCTCGGTGCTGAGGAAACAATTAGATTTCTCCCTTGAATGCATGGCATTTTCATTCCTCTGGATTATGCTGAGAAATTTGCTATTGCTTGTGCCTAACCGTGTTGAGGGACTACAGAACAGAAGGTGTGGTCTTTTTAAGTAAACTTGTATTGTTTTTGTGGGATCCATTTGATGCTTCACACTTCTGCTGTAGCAGTAAAAGTGACTTGTGCTGACAGCTGGAGTAATTGCTGTGCATGGAATAAAACTGACTGTCTTTGTTTTCTTGCTCCAGTTCTAAATTTTAAGTGGATTCTTGCAGATCTAAGCTGAAATACATAGATAAATTTTTGCTGTATGCAATAAAAATGGTTTATATGTTTTTCTGATGCTTAAGTGTGCAGAAGACACATGTAACCATTATTGAAAGGTAAAAAAAGAGAATGGGGCAGATTTGGAGGCAATAAATTTTATTTTTATATCCCATTCTTTCTCCTGGCTTGTTATTTTTTTTTAAGCTCTTCTAGGGCTTTTTCCAACTCCCCTTGAAATTAATGAGAGTCAGACCAAGTCCCAAGAGATTTTTGTAGACATTAAAAAAAGATGAAACACTTTCCTTTTGGAGGTGACAGAGCTCTGACTTTAAAATGTGTCCTGCTAAAGGGAGTTAGGAGCCATCTACTGGTGCAGCAAGTGGTACTGACTCTCTGGGTGGAGACAGAGCTTTAAGCAAATATCATTAAGTGACGGTCCTGTCGCTACATTCGTCACAATTTCTGCCTGTTTCCACATTTGAACATTGTTAGAAAACATGGCAAAGCCATGAAGCTGGCCAGATTTGTACTGAATGCCACTGGAGATGAGTAATGGATTGGGCGATTTCATAATGGTCGATTTACTTTTGAAATCAGGAAACTGCACATTCTGAAGGTCAGATAGAGGAAGGGATGACAACTCATCATCTTGTGAATCTTCTTACCTCACTGGTTGCTTTTTCATGTCATTACAAGCTGGCTACTGCAAAAATTCTTTTTTTGGATTTTGGCTTCTTTTCCTACAGTGCAGTCTGGGAAGGTGACAGGAGGGGCTGTTTGTCACACAACATACTTGTGGAAGAGAGAGATGCTATTCAAGCTTTGTGCTGTTTGGCAGTAAGAGTAGGTTTCAAGACTCTTTTGCACTAGTTATTAGCTATAGGATTAGTTATATCTCTAACAATCACAGTTGGTAGCATCTCGGGGGGAGTTTTCCTCAGAAGTTCCCTGGCATCCCTTTGTTCACACTGGCATCAGCACAAGCAGGTTTCGGCCAAAGCTGGGAGCATTAGAAAAGCCAACTCTTTGTGACTTTTCTGGGAGACAGAAAAACATACAGTAACACAAGGACTTGAGGGGCTTTTGGGCTGTTCATTGCTGTGCATTTTAAATCGATGCAAAGAACTACAAGAAACACAACTGCATGTGATAATTTCTGCCATCTGACAAAATGACTGGATTCTGTTGCACCTGGCTGTGCTAGGAGTTGAAGGGATCCTGAGCTGGGATCAAGTTACCTGTCAGCTGTACCCACTATACACAGGGTTGCACAGCCAGAGAAAGAAATGTATGTTCCTAACAGTGACCTGTTTAAGTTTTCTGCCCTATGATGCTGGCTGTCATTAGACTTCTAAAGAATCTTTGTTTATTTTCCATTATTTCATACAAAGTAGTGTTATTTTGTGAAATGGTATCTAGTTGAGCCTTATACTTTGGGGGTGTATGTTTCTGCCCAGGATGTAGTAAAGCTTGTGATCGGTGTAAATGGAAAAACCCACATTCTTGCTGCCTGCTGGAATGCACAGCTGCATTCCCGGAAGAACCAGCCAGTCCAAAAACTTTCTCCTGTCTTTTCTTCTTTTGTTTGGTCTTGAGTTAGGTCACTATTGTTTGTTTCTTCATTTCATCTGCAAGTCTACATGTCTGTTGGTGTGTATGTATGTGCTGGTTTTTGGTCAGAGGAAATGGTTCCTTTCTGGCACTTACTGAGAAAGAAGAAATCGGTGCTTCCTCTGTGTGTTCGATCCCTCAACAGAAATGAGCACCTCACTGCTAAAAGAAATCCATGTTAGGTGTCCATCAGCAGCACAGGACATGCAAGTAGTATTCTGCAGAGTCTGATATAGGCATTGTTTCCTTAGACCAGCACAATAACATTGATTCAAGATTGAATCCTGGGGCTGTTTGTCAAGCTTACAACTTCCAGAACAATCAGGCTCTGAGAGGAGTGAGTAGCTGACGTGGGTAGCTGGTGTTCTCTGACTGATGTTAGTGTGGAGGTCCACTTGTAGCAGGGGATAAGCAACACACAGCAGATCAAAGGGACAAACAAACTTAATATCTGTAAAAGAGGATTTAGAGCACGACCAAATGCCACACAGTGACTAAAGGCTACATCCAGATGACAATATCTGGCACAGAGTAAAGACCCAAAATCTTGAGGCTGTTTTTGCTTTAGGTTTGCACCCAGTGACTCTCTCAGCTCCGGTTCAGGTGGTTGCTACTGTACACACAAACCAGTGTTGTCAATGAAGCTGTAGAATTTTGCTCCGTCTCTGCTATCAGTACTTTTTTCAAAATGATTCATAAAACTAAAGTTATGGTATGTTAAGATTGTTTATTGTAGCTGTCATATTTCCCCCAGCAGATAAAATTGTTCTTTCAATATTGAAAGAAGAACTGCAATCAGAGAAAGAAATCTATATTCTAGTGCACTGCACTGTCAGCCACAGAACTCAGTTTTCAGTTACATTGTGTAAGTTGCAGAAAAACACTTATTTATCTGAAGTAAGGTAATTTTATAGATCTATAAAACCTGCATTTTCTCTTATGTTCCCTTTCCCCAAATTTTAGACATCCAGAGAAAACCTAAAGCTGGAAAATAAATCTTCAAGTGCTGCAGAAGGCTGAGCACAGCTTTACTACATACCTCTGCAATTAGAACTAATTTACTGCCCCGTGAGATGGGGGAAATGTGCAAGGTACTTCTTGGATAAATATACCTCAGTAAGAAAAGCATAGCTGCTCTGGAAAAGTTATCTGCTTGTATTCAACGAGTATCAGGGTCATTCTTACAGCTACATACCGCAGAACGTTAATTAATGGGGCTGCAGCTGGTGGTACCACTTTGGCTGCTCCAGCCCAGCCTCTTACTCCATATTTCTCAGGTTCGTATGACCAGTCTTGGACCACGTCCCATCATTTTTTCCCCCCAAAGTACAAAAAGTACTGAAGTCTCTACTGGAAAACTGCCAGGCTTTCATAAAAAAACAGAGCTGTTGTTTCTTTGCTATTTTTATCTTCTCTGCCAAAAAGGACACCATGTTGCATTGGCAGTTGAATATTTTAAACTGCCTTTTATGTTGAGCTTCTTGGGTCAAAACCCAGGCTTTCTACAGCCAGTGGATGTCCAGCATGTTGCTGACTGAAGGTCCCCTGTAAATTTTGGAGGATTGGATTACTTTATACAATGATTCCTGCACACAGCAGGACTGCACTTCTCAGTCTCCTAAATGTCAGGAGACACACAAGTTTGAAAAAGAGCTGGTGAGACAGGTGTATGGAGAAGAACATGTGAGCCTGTGGTAAAAAGCTGCTTCCAGTCATGATGCCTGTTGCAGCAGGAGGGTGCAGTCATGACTAGATTTGGCCCAGTGGCAAAATTCCCCGACCTTACTGGAACAAGGATCTCATGCTCTGAGAGACTAGTGGGTGCAGGGCAGTTCTGTCCTCTGGTTTGTAAGAGGGAGCATCCTGCCATGAAAAGCTGTGTAGGGTTTTATTCCTCAGGAGTTCTTGAAATCAAAAAAGAAAGAAAGAAATCTATCTTCATCCCTGTAAGTCCCTTCAGCCATTTATTCTTAATGTAAAGAAGCTTGAATTTTAGGAGAAAAAGCAAAGCCATTGTAGGAGAAAAACAAAACTCAGAAGTAAAACAAAAGCTCTTTCCTACCTGTAGGTTTCCCGTTTGTTCAAAAAAATAATACAAAACAACCCAAAACCCCACTGCAAGATTAGAGTTATATAGAAATTGAAGTGTTGCAACATACTAGAACAAGGTGTGTGCCAAGTTCTTTGCAGAGCTATGAGGGGAAAGACCACCCAAAGTGCTACACGGTAATCTGGAGGGCGGGGACTCTCAAGCTTTTTTACTCTGGAAATGGTCTATGAAAATAATTGATGTTATTTTTTTCCCTGTTCTCTGAGTGCCTGGGGTGTGGATGAGACTGCCAAATACATGGATTGTTTTAGTACTAGGCAAGCACTCTTGTTGCCCTCTTTCCCACCACCACTGGCCCATGTATAGTTATGTGATGTGATTTACCATCTGGACAAGGTAACGGAGCTGGAAGCAGGATGGAACAAATGGGAAGTAAAACCAAAATTGGAGTTACCTGGCAGAGATGGGACCATAGTGCTGAATGTCCCTACAAGAGGCTTTGTGGTTCAGCCTGCAGAACTGCTGCAGAGGGTTGCATTACTGATTCTTGAATAACATTAAACTTCCTTAAAAGTAGTTTTAGTATATACAGTTGTCATTATCAATCATCATATCAAAATGAAGCAGTATATCTCAGTATGTCAGACAGGCACTTCAGAAAGGTGTATTTACTGGGATTAAGAAATGGGACATTCAGTGGCGTGCAGCAATTTTTACTTCTGGTAACTTTACATGTTCATATGATGTTTCTTTTGTCCCACTTTCTGCCCTTTTTTTGGAATGGGTATCAAACATCTATACCATGTGAGAGGCAAATGGTTTTGGCATCAATGTAATGGAATTTTAAAAATTAAGTTCACTGCCAAAAGCATTTAAAAATAAAATTGTAAGCAAACTACAAAACACAAAAATAGTTACTGTGCCAATGTTTCTCATTCTGATGAATTATCATGTAAGACAATACTTCAGACTGAGAGGTAAAATTTCACTGCCAAAATGCTGTCCATACCTATAAGGGCTCACTCTTACATTTAAATTGGAAGGAATAATATTACTGGCCTCTTCTGTAATTGATACAATGTAATTTGGGATGTGCAAAAAACTTGCAAGATTATAAAATTAAAAAAATAAATACAAAATTTAAAATAATAATAAAAAAATAAAGCAGAATAAAAATCAGTGTTACCAGGCTAACAGCCTGCTCCTCACATGGCCGTGATTTCAGAGATAATTTGGATCCCCCAAAACCGTTTGTTTCAAATGTGTCATTGAGGCATTGTTTTAAGGTTCAGTACCATAGGTGTGTTCTCTCGACTTGAAAACCTGAACTTCGGCTTTGTCAGCCAGCCTGTACATGCAAATGGAGCAGTGGCCTGAGCTGCAGGGGGTTCTCGGGCAGTTCCCAGGATTTTTGCTGAAGGTATGCCAGAAACAGACCCTTCAGTTGAGCTTTTGATAAGGAGGTGCAAGACTGGCAAATTAGGAAGTGCACAAGTGAACAATGAACTTATGCCGTGGCGTGTGTTTTTACTGTTATTTATAATTCTGTTGTTTAGTGTCATTTAAATTTATTTATTTATTATGTATATATATATATATATATACACATAAATGTTTGAAAAACAAGACTAACAGCCACTGGAGTAGAGAGAGATGGTGGAAGACTTTATGATAGATGTCTTACCACACGAAACACAGCTTGCTGTGAAGTGCGAAGTGGTGAAAAATGTGGCCACACTTTTTTCTTTACTGCTTTAAATGTTCCTTCTCCCCCACACACACACATTCTCGTGGCTCCTCAAAATCCATATAACTACAGTTTTTTCAGGTCCCTTTTGTCATTCGGTTCCTACTGAGAAATGTTTTGTAGGCAAACACCTGCTTTATTTACATAACTAAGGACGAACTAACTTTCATACTTAAAAAAGGGCTCCATCATATTTGGTACATATGGCAGATGGAGTACAGCTAGTGATTCCTCTGCTTCTGAATGGGGAACTGATTTTCTGAGAATTTACATTAATATTTGGCAAACAGCAGTGGCTTAGGCACTCTTTAGGAAGAGTAGTAACTGAGAAGTGGCTTTCAGTGCCCTGAAGAGGATTAGCAACAAGAGGCTTAGCTTTAACTCCTTCCATGCTGCTTTAAATCTTACTGGGACCACACTGTAAGGAAGCAGATCTTTCAGCTCCTAATGCACATGCAAAGAACACTCTGTCATTTATTTTATTATTCATAAGTTCCATACCAGCTTCTGTTAATGCAAAATTTGGTACTCAGAATCGAGAGCTTCTTTGTCTTCCTCCATGTAAAGCAGCTAATCCAAAACCCTGGGCAGGCTGCCTTCCCCACTCACAAGTGCTGAGAGCAGCGGTACTTGAGGGAGCTTGCAGGCTTGGTTCTTGAGCAATGATTTATGGCTTTTAACTGAGGTCATTTCTTGGCACAAAGTGATGATGGATTTGATAATTTGATGGATTATGGACTCAAGCAACTCAAGGGCCCTTAACATTTGTAACCAATCATAACCTGGCTGGCAATGATCACAACAAAAAAACCCATGTATTTGTGTTTGGATCTATTTTAAAGTAGTTTAGCTTTGTTTTCTTCTTGGAGACCTGCTGCTGCCATTAGATACTCTTTGATTTGGTTCCAAGGATGGGTCAGAGTCACGTTTTTCTTTGATAAACCTATTTTGGTGTCCTCATTGATGTACACTACTGAAAGCTGCACATTTCTTTTCAGTCTGCTAGGACATTGCCACAACAAGGAGAGCTTGAGGGGCCAGTTTTGCAGAGCAGGAAAGAGGGGATTTCACAGTGTCAGTGAGAGCACATGGACTGTTTTTCTTTTGTATCTGCTGGATCAGTGGGTCCTGATTCACAATACCTTAGATATCACCAGTTCATCTGCACCTGCACAGTGTGTGTAAGGCAGACTGCTCCAGAACTGGAGTTAGTAAGATTTTCTCTACTGCAGAAGCTGCAAGGAGAAGTGGCAAGCTCTTAGAGAAAATACTTTTTTCTAGGGACCTGCAGTTGTGAGAGGTACATTGTCACACAGAATCACAGAATCACAGAATTCTAGGGGTTGGAAGGGACCTCGAAAGCTCACCCAGTCCAACCCCCCTGCCAGAGCAGGGTCACCTAGAGTCCATCACACAGGAACGCATCCAGGTGGGGTTTGAATGTCTCCAGCGAAGGAGACTCCACAGCCTCTCTGGGCAGCCTGTTCCAGTGCTCTGTCACCCCTGTACAGACACTCCTGTGCAGCTCAGGTTTGTGAAATGTGGAACTTCCCCCCCTCTGGGGGGTCTGTGCACACAGCTCCTCCCCACTTCCATAAACACTCCCCTGTGACAGCCGTTACCTGTTATAGCTATTGGTATCTCTTGGAGATGCTCTGAATTTCTTCCTCTCAATAATGTGTCTTTATTTTGTCCCACTATTTTATTTGGATTATACAATATCTTGTAATACTTGTATTATTGCATACTGCAACATGAATTGCAGAACATCCCCTTTGGTAGGGATAGATGAGAAGCTCTGAAGATGGGAAACTATGAAAGTATACATTGTTCACATATTTTAAAAGTGAGCATAGTTCAGGAATAAAATAGTCATGTCAGCTGCAATGCTCTGCAAGGCTGATACTAATGTCAGTGACAGTATAATGCTGTGCAACCTCTTCCTGTAAAGTTGTGCTTTCAGAGCTGGTTTTTGTATGTCAAAAGTGTCTTGCTGTACTGCAGGGCTGGGGAAGAGATTTTTTTTGTCTGGTGCGTAGTGTAGGCAGCTCAAACAACAGCAGTAAGAATTAATACTAGTCAGTTCTTACATAACACTTTTCACCCACTGTGGTGAAATGGCATCTGTTGTACAGGAAAGTCCCGTTTTATTAAGGCAGCCTTGTTTTGGAGGTGGTGATTTCTTTTTTCCCTATGCTATTTCACAATCCCAGATATTTATTTAGAGCATGTCGGTATGTCTTGTGGGTTTTACTTTTCTGTTACATTTTAAGTGACTAAAATATAGGTTAAAAATAAATTCCCCAGAAAATTCTTATTTCTGTTATTGTTTTATTCTGTGGCAGTGCCTTGGAGCCACAGTGCCAGCTCCTTCACCAGTGCTGGGAGCTGTACAAATGTAGAAAAAGGTGAACATTGCTTCAAAGAAAGAGAAAATATTTCTGTGGCATGCAGAGGAAAATAAGTACCAGGAAGGCTGTTCTTTTGCTCAAAGTAGCTGCTTCAGAGTGACTTGCTTGGTGAATGTCGTCTTTCCCGAGAAGATCTCTAGCTCAGAGTTGTGTATGCGATGCTCCTGAGCTAAAAACCACACTGGAACATCAGCACATGCCTTAGGTGCTTTTGGGCTCAAACGCATCTGGTTCATAGAACTAAGAACTCTCCTCCCATACTGTTCCAGATCTTGATGTCCACCTTAGAAAGTGCATTTCTTCCTTTTTACAGATGGAAGTAGGAATGGAGTTCTGTTTGACTGTGGTCATACAAAATGCCACTGAAAGAGCTGGGACTCAGACCCACCGCCTTGTGACCGAGTCACCTCTGCCTTTTTCACAAAAGGGTGGGGATGAAATGAGTTTTCTTCAGATCGCAAAAAATGTCAGCAGACTCCAGAGATCTCCAAACCTAAACTGTCTCCAACGCCTTCTCATGAGTCCAGGGCCTCACCTCTTCCCCTCTGTGCAGCTGCCAAAACCTCGAGCTTCCTCTCACTGACAGCCTCACCAGTGCAGCTGTGTGTTTTCAATGAGTAGCACTAGGAAAATTTGGGGGTGGAATATACTTAAATTTTTCAAACCCACAGGAAAGTTTCTGGTTTGAACATACTAGTCACTCGAGTTCAATTAAAGCTGAATTTCTAAAGAAGTTACCTGATGCTACCACAGATGATCCAGAGAGCTGCAGGATGATCTGTGCTGTGCATGATGCTAACACCACCACAGTCACTCATGTCCTAATTTGAATCAGTAGAAAACCAAGGTACTGAAGGCTGGATTCATGGAAGGATTTGTGTCAGAACCAGGTCAGGTCTCGGGAACCTCTGGTTGCAGTTGCTATGCAGAGCGCCGTGGCAGCGTTCTTTCTGTGAAGCACAGCAAAAATCAGGCTCTCTTTGTCATCTGGTGAAGAGAAAGCAAACGTTAAATGCACCTCAGTTCTGAACAGCTCTGAGTTATGATTCATGCAAGCCTTGTTCAGTGAAAACAAGGTAATGTTTCAGATGAATGTGTGCTTGCCTTGTAATCTCCCCTTTTTCTGTTCCTGCAGCCCTAGGTGCTGCTGGATAGAGGTGATCCTGCTGCTGAAGCACACGCCTGTGTAATCCTCCCTGCTTTCTAAGCAAGGGATTCTTTAGCTTATATGGGGCATTCTTGTAGCCAGTGTCTCTTCTTGGATCTGTTTTGAAAGTATGGGAAGTCGGTGGTGCATTATATGAGCCACTGACATACGAGATACTGATATGCTCTGGATTTATTTGCTGGCTGTGGGGTTGTTTAGCCCTGTCAGAGTCCTTGTCTGGACAATGGGAAATCTAAGAACACAAATGCCAGATGAATGGAGCCAGCAGAAAATGGTCTGGACTTTCTTGGGCACACAGCTCTCACAGGTACAAGTTGTTGCTCTGTGAATGTGTCTGTGCACACAAAAAGCCAGTGATGGGAAAGAATTGCATTGCATTCATCTTTGACGACCAAAAAAGCAGCTCTGGATTCTCTGCTGTGAAAAGGCACTCCTCACCACCATGTCCACCTGATTTTTTATCTTTTTTTTTCCTTACACAACCTATTAGGTGGCACCTAGAGAACAGAGAAGAGACATGTCTGACATACCCTGGCCAGGAAATGAAGGCAGGAGAGTGAGTGCAGCCATCTCCCACAACCATCTTTAACTTCTTCCCAAACCTCTTTGCCTCCCTCCACGCTCCAGAAACAGCTCTGCTGTCTGTTCAGCAGAGGCTTTTGGCTGTACTGTGAAGTACACAGGTCTGCTCTGCCAGAGAGTTTGCATCGTCCTCTCCGGCTCCTGCATCTTATCTTTCCTCTTACATCTGTAAAATGCTGCAACCCAAAAGGATGAAACCACCTACCAGAACCACTCTGTGGGCAAATCCTGCTGCTTTTATTGTTTTGAAGGTGCCACATGTTACATCTGAACTGAATGACCAAGACTCTCTGCAGTGTGCTTTGGCCATTTATTCTCAGGGTGAGAGCTGGGCACATACCAGTCTTTTTCATTCTCTTCTGCTCCCACATCTCAATTGCAATGAAGAAGAAACCCACAGAGGCCCAGTGGAAGCCACGTGGCTAACTTGGGGCCAGGTCTTCAGCACAAGCTGTAGCAGGTACCTCCAGACAGTTTAAACACAGCCACTGGGATGGGAACTTTTTTTCAAGAAGGCTTATCCCCAGGTGCTACCAGTTCCACCTGTAGCTAGCAAGACACAGAAGAACAGTCCAAACTTCTTCTTCCCATGAATATTGAACTTGCTCTTTGGGAACCTCAGCTGCTATTGGTATTGGGAGCAAACCATGAAGGAGTTAGATCTCTGCACTTAAAGACCATTGGAACCAGAAAAGGCATTCTAAGGGTTTGTACCACTCCTTTAGGGATGATTTTGTTAGAAATAACAACAGGGTTTTTAAGTGACAGCTACAGACCTGAGATGCTAGAACTCCTTTGGTGGTTATTCCGCCCCTGCCCTTCTCAAGCTCACTGCTAATGGCTGGCTCTCTGCTCTACCTAGAGCAAACCTGAGGTTGATTTTAGATGTCACTGTGTGCTTAATGACACTCAGGAATGGAGGGGGTACCATAACAATGGGGCTGGTATCGCACGTCTTGTCACATGGGAAAAACTTAAAACCAAGAATGAGAAGACGGAAGACTGCATATTCCAGAGTGACCCGAGCACTTTTATATCAGCTAGTCAGTTTGTGACAGAACAAGGAATTGATATATAGCTCACAAATACATCTGTCTGGAGTGGGTGTTGACAGTTAGGCTTTTTTTTCTGGCCTCTTTTTGTGCATGTCACAGGACAACTTTTTATGGGGTCCTTTGTAGGAAATGAAAGAGAATCGGTTTACATCCTGCTTAGAAAAAATGGCATCAAACAACTTCTTCAAAGTTCAGCACATTTCCCTACACACAAGTAAAGGCCTAAATGGTTACATCAATCCCAACTAATTCAACATTTACTAAACTCTGTTCTTACTCACACGTTCTACTCTTCCCAAGGAGAATAAAAGGTTGGTTTATAGGGGACAATGGTGCAGATGAAAAGAAGCAGAAAATATCCCCCTTTGGAAGGATACAAGCTCTTTCTGGAGTATTTAAAGCAACCTGATGTTTGTTGCACCTTTAGATCAATTTTATTATGCACCTTTTTCTTCCCCCATCAATGTAAAGGTTCAGTTCAGCTTGCTGAGGATAGATAAAATCTTTTCCCTGCACAAGCCTCCAATGGTAGGAAGCAGGATCTGAAATGCCAGCAAATAAAAGTTTTGAAAACTCAATATCAACTGAGCTGTGCAAATAACTCCTTTTACTGGTTTCTTGGCTGAACTGAAAAACTGAGAATCTACTTGTTCTATGACAGTAGAACTAATGAATCCTGGCTGCCTGGATTTGAGTCCTTGCCTCAGAGCTCTTCGCCCACCCCTCAACCTCTGCTCCCTGCATGTCCCCCGTGACTCCCTCCCCTCCCATTACCTTCACTTCCCTTACTTCTCCCCAGATATCAGCTGGGCAATGGTAGCACGGATTGTATTTAGCTCTGATGAGTAACTGGCCAGGGGGGAGCCAAACTGCAAATAACTGCTGAGCTCACACAGCATTACTTCTTTAGTGGGGGCATTAGTTTAGGTCCCTTTGTTGCTATTCAGCTGCCAATTTTTTGAAGTTTGTGCACACTTAGCGTTGCTGGCAATATCATGTCTCTGCAGAATTTGGCTGGAACAGGTCTGAGGTTGGGAAGTTATCTGAGAGACAGATGGACCAGCAGCGCAATCACATAAGCCTTGTTTCCTAAGGGAACCTGCCTTCAAATGCTTTGCTTGAACCAAGATAAAATATTCTTGCTTTGTTTTCCAAGACTTGTTAACTGCTTGGATTAAGCTAAGTGTGCGCATGAAATGATACTTTAAGCATGTTAGTATTTTTCTGTCAGCTTATGCTTATTTTGTTTTTTAAAGGTAGCAGTGGATTTATTTCTTTACGTATTTTACAAGCAAAGCATGGCACAGCTGGTTCTGCCTAGTTTATGTTGGCTTCACAGAATTTTTGCTCTCATTATGCCATTCCTTTGGAATCCCTCTTCTTTCCCTCTGCATTTGATGCATCACCCAAATGTTTCTGTCTTCACAGGAGAAATACAGTGTCTTTGAAACTTTACTGACTTCTTAGAAGGTTATGGTATTAGTCCAAAAGTGTTTTTCTTCTCACCTTAGCATGGTTTCAGGTGTTCGGGTGCTGGGTAGCTTTACTTAATACAGAAGATCAAAAATGGTAAAGAAATGGCTAAGGTCACCTTAAGTATCAATAAACCATAGCGTTTTGAAATGACAAGTGTAGTTTGCCATTTCCTTGAGCAGACATCATGCTTCTGTTTGGGCTTTTTTGGTGACAGACAGAAATGAATACCAGGATGGAATCCTCTGACTTATAGTGCCATTTCATATTTAACAATAAAAGTATTTAGTTTTCCTCTTTGTGAGCATAGCAGCCATCAACATTAACTGATTGTCCATCCTTGTGAAAAAAAGAGATATGACTCTTAAATTCATAAATATCTCATTCACTAGACTCAGTTTCTCTCAAATTCATCTTTCTTATTCTAACTCATCCTACAATTATGACCAGCGTTTTGTAATGCATTGCAGAGATACAACATGAGTGCAGTTACTTTTCTGACCAAGGATATTACTATTATTACCATACTGTTATATAGACAGAACAATAATTAAAAGATAACTACAGGAGGCCATCAACACTATCATTGCCTATTCAGCTTTAGAGTAAGAAGAGTTGTACGAACTATAAAAATAATGCAGCTGGCAAAAGTGATCAGTAACTGAGAGAAGAATTATGTGGAAAATGAGGCCCTAGTTTCTTAGTACCAGATGTTAAGCTAAGCTGTCAAGAGTTGAGATTTTTCTAATAATCACTTTTGTCTGATGCTATTCTTCATTTGTGCTGCTGAAACACCTAGGAGCCCTTGTGGCAGACCAGTGCCATACTGTTCTAAGCACTGTATAAACACAGAACAGAGAGGAGATTCCTGCGTTTAAGGATTGTGAATTCTCATAAAAGTAAATCAGTGCTTTGAAGAACATCAGTAATGAAATTATCAACTATTAAGTTATTCAGTAAATTGTCTTCTTTTCATCTGTCTTTGTTTCCAGATCTCATTCAGAAACATCTTCCTCCTGCATATACCTATGAATTTCTGTCCTGCATTTCATTGAATGCATAGTGTGAAATGTACTGAGAAGCTCTGCATTTGTGAACTGTGTGATCACTCCATGCTGCAGGTGACTTTTAGTGCATTAGTCTGTGCAATGTGAGAGCAGAGAGATGATGGTTAAGGCAGGAAAGAGAGATGCTCGCTAAATCTAAGAGAAATTACAAATGTCTTGAAACGTGGGAGAGAGTAAGAAAGGGGTAGATTGGTAGGTTATAGTGTCTTTTATTATTACTGTATTCAAATCCAATCTTGACAGTATTAAATGCATCACGGCATTAAATGCATCATTGTCACACTGCTGGCTGCTTGACGCCTGGTAAATGGAGTTTGCAGGGTAATTCCTGTACACAGGAATAGCCAAACTTGCTGCTAATTGCCAACTTTGTTGCCATGGTTATTCAGAACAAACATGTCCCTAACCCCCTGGGCAGGAATCAAGCATAACACAAAGGCAGCTAATTTACTGCTCTGAACAGAAATAGGTTGAATAGAAAGCTTTGGTCAGCAAGGATACTAATCCAGTTCCAGTCATTAAGCATCCCTGTGTAGAGAAGTGATATTACAGCTTTCAAGCTGTTGAAGCAGATGCACAGTTTTGTCTGTACTTTCTCTATTACAAACATCAAGCTCACTTGAGCTTTCTGTTCAGAAATTTGACAAAGGTGAGACAAGGTTGGTTGGCCATGGCAAATGAGAGGAATAATTTCTACATATCTGTTGCCTGCCTTTGTTAACGTGTAGACAGTGTCTGTTCAGGGAAAATGTGTTGCATTTTTATCCACCTGTTCATCTCTACCAGTACTCCCAGTGATGGTGAACTTCCATTGTGAAAACATCATGGAGAGTTATAGTATGACATTGTCTACCTGGCTAAGAAATGGCTAAACACCTGTGTCTGCTGGATGCCACTGTGTTTATAATAGCAAATGGAGCTCATGATACAGATTTGATGGGTGTGCTTCAGAGGTGGGAGAGCAGGGCTGCTTCTTCTAAAGGAAGGAGAGTAGGAGAGAAAAGAAAGGCCAGGGCACACATGGAAAGCCAGAGCAAGTGGTGAGGGGCTGGTGAGCTGCCCAATGATCTAGGTGGAAAAGATAGAGGACCACCCCTTCTCCCAGCTATAGCTACAGTCCCTGCTTCTGCAGTTCTTTCACTGGCTGCAAGAGCAAGTCTGGTAGACACAAAGGAGATGGAACTGTGATCATCTGGACATTTTGTACTGTCCACTTGCTTTGGCAACACCCTTTTGGCCTGGGGAAGTGCTGTGCACCACCTTTGGTGCTCATAGCAATGAAACAGATACAAAAAAAAGGTGCCTCCAGCTCACAGGCATGAAACTGACTCTATCAACTGCCAGTACTTTGTTCTGCCAGCAAACTACACAAAAACATATTCTTAATGAACTTCTTCACTTGTAAAGGCCATTTAAAAGACATATGACTTTCAAAACAAGATACTCTATGGGGCCTATATATCTCTCCCCACTCCTATGTTTGCTTTTCCTGCTTCGACATCTGACATTAATGTCTGTCATTGAACATCTCAACCTTTGTATTATCCTCATGGGAGACACAGATCAGAGTGCTTAAGCTTTGTAATTTGGTATTGCTGACATTTTTTGTTCACCACAAACGTTTCTGATGATTCTAATGACATTTAGCAGGTTTTGGAGGAAATATCATTAAGAACAGAACCTAAAAACCCTTGGTGATCTCTGAATGAACTCTGTAAAGTTTAAATCCAGACACAACATCCAGCCTTTCCATTTGTACTAGAAGTGAGACTATTTGCAGTTACTGTTTAAGAGAAAAACAACATTGAAGAGTTTAGACAGAAATTTTTGGTTTTGTTCAGAGAAGGCAGGACTTTTGATCAAAAATGCATTCTATGTATTTCCAGTTTATTGAGGCATACTCACTTCCAAGACAAAAACTGCTGTCTTTTTATTTTTACAGTCTTTGTTTGAACTGAGATCCACATTCATTGTTACTGAGTTTTAATAATCTAAGGGTCACTTGAAGGGCTTTTGTTTGAGAGACCTTTCAAGCCAAGCCAAGGCAGCAGTTTAGAGAATGTTTCTTGTTTGTAGACAAAAATATATTAAAACAACCAAGGGAGCTATTACTCTTCTACATAATTATTTTTAATGTCTCATTGGACATGTATGAAATGCCTTTCAGTTCCTGTGGGAGAATTACTTTTTTGTTTTGTTTTTACATTTTGCAGTGCAGCTTTTGTTAAATTTCTATGCTGCTTTTCCGTTGGACAACATTCACCCCAAAAGACTTTACAAACACATGCAGTATCTCTAGGAATATGCTTCCAACATAATCCACGCAAGTACTTAGAGAATTGTCAGCAGTCATAGGGCCCAATACCCTGCATGCCTCAAGCTACCTATTTTTTCTAGCCATAATCAAGAAGGAACGTGACCACAGTTCACAGTGGCAAAAGTCAGAGAACAACCAAGAGTCCAGGATTGCATGAGGTGAGGAGGCAGAGCCACATGCTGCACCAGACAGTGTTAAAGGCAGGGGAGAGGGGAGGAGGGCTAAGACCCTTCTCTGCCTTTTTCCTGATAAATGCATGCCAGGTAATTGGGGCAACTTTGTGTCTTTGGCATGAAAATTCTCTGCAAATGGTCAGTGTAGTGTAGCTCCTTTCAGTTACCTACGAAGGACTGAAATGGAGTCCATCCTTCTCTTTTATAACAAGATCAAATTAGGGAGAGGAAAACAAGCATGAAAGTCTGGAGGAGAGGGAAAGAGTAGCTTTACAGAAAGACAGAAACCATCCTGTAAGAATGAAGTTCCAGTATAAATATTTGGGCTTGGCTTGGGACATGCACGTTATGTGCCACTTCTGCTCCATGGAAGTGCAGGCTTAGCAGGTAGATGCAGGTGCTTCACTTAAATGTCTCCTTCCTGTTGTGCATTCATGATCCTTTAAATCTGCCAGTGCCCCTTTCCATCTTGGAAGATGCCCAGATGTTTCTTGTTCAGGCATTGAGAGCTCCTGCAGATCACATGGTAGCTGTCTTAACTCTGCGACCGTCATCCTTCCCCCAGGCATGGTGAATATTTCAGTGACCCCAAATGTACTGTGCTGTTAGAGCAGTCCTACCACACACTTTGGGCAATGGCCCAGAAAGCATCAGGGCTCACTCTAAACCTGAAACCTTCCACGGATTAAAAGAGAAGTTAGTGCTTATCTGTGTGTTGCACACAGCTCATTTAACAAGTTATGCTGCATGTCACAGTACCCGTCTCTTGTCTCTTTCCTTGGCGCTGATGTGTGCTCTGAAGTTCTAGTGACCTTACCTGTCTCTTCTGCTATAAAAGGAAAATCAGGTTCTGAGGTTAGGGAGCAGTAACGTAGCTCTGCATCTGTTCTGACACCTTACACAAGCATACACCATTATCAATGTCTAGTCATAAAGCTGATAAAGTTGAGCAAAAATGAGTATCTAGATAACTGGATGTAAACCCAATTTCAAATATATAGTGTCCCCAGGTTTTGAAGAGATAAATTACCATGTTCACCATCTTCAGACAATTAAACTTGAAGTCTTTCAGTATGAGTTTATAAAATTGTGAGTTTTGTAGATGAAATATAATTTGTAATATGCTCTGGTTTGTGGAATGACCTTGCCTTGTTTGTGGATAAGAACCACACATTTCCAGCAGTGAAATTCCGTGGAAGCTCTTTCTTTGAAGCAGAAGATGATGATAGAAGGAAACTATTGTAACTGTGTAACACAGTGATGTTCGAAGGTTTTAAGCATGAATTGCTGAACAGTAAGTGATTTAATTGGATAAAAAGTTGTCTTTACATGAACTTTAGTATCTTGGAACAATAATTGGGTTGTGTCTCAAGAATATTGTGAGATTGTAAGGATAATATGCACTTACCAGTATCTCCCTAATGTCTCAGTGACAGAATGCTTATAAAATATTTTGTACATAAG
The DNA here is from genome assembly GCA_013398125.1 of Aegotheles bennettii. Lineage (NCBI taxonomy): Eukaryota > Metazoa > Chordata > Aves > Caprimulgiformes > Aegothelidae > Aegotheles > Aegotheles bennettii. The sequence continues at coordinate 209,659 of VZRW01001786.1, forward strand.
AATCACTGCAAATATGTACTTAGTGACATTCCTTGAGACAAGGACCATAAAGCAGACCTGGGAATTTTTTGAAGACATCATTACTTGAGGGCTTCCTGTGAAGTTGATCTTGCAGTGTCATCCAAAGTTCCCTATTCTGATCTGATCATTTTATGGCTTTGAACTCTCACTCAGTTGTTCAAGGTGATTTAGTCATTGGTTTGTGCGTCCTTACATTAGAGACTGCCAAATGTAATTGTTTGCAGAATATTTAGTTTGACTCTGAATGCTTCTCTTCTGGAGATGTGATGTTGGAGGGAGCTCAGAGGAGGACAGCAGGAAAAATGAAAAGGTCTAAACACTCTGCCTGAATAAGGAATAGGAAAAGCTGGGATGAAAGGATGTAATGGTCTATATGTAGCTGAAGCATGTAAGCATGAGAGAGAGAGAAGAATTATGTCGAGTTTGGCAGGAGGATGTAATGAGTAATAGATGGAATGATGAAGGGGAAATAAAATTGGCTGGATGAAGAAAAGCTTCCTGACCGCGAGATCTTGTTTGATTACTGAAGTTTCCCAGAGGACTTCTGAGATTTGGGAAAAGTTGTACAAGACTATTCAGAGCCTGACAGTGCTCCACAAAGCATAGCTCTGCAGTCACCTAATAATTTGGCATCCAGGAGTGGATAGTGCTTCCCATTGTTTAACTGTTGTTGAGGTTCTTTGGATTCCTTGCATTTGCTGGGCAGCCCAGAGCACCCCTTGTGTGCTGACTGGCCTGTGGCTTCTCAGTTGGTTAGGATTACTAAATAATATTACAGCTCTTGAAGAAAACCTGCCTCCTCTGAGCTTGTGCTTGCAGTTGTGTTTACTGTGGCTAAGGGATCAATCCCACCTCTTTGGTGCTAAGTGCAGGAGATCACAAGGTTGGATTCAGCTGTGCAAAGGGACACAATCTCTGAAGATGCATGAGGTGCCAATTGCATATGCCTTTGTGTATGTCCTCATATATCTGGGCCTAAACCTTTACAATACCTGAATGGATATGATCAATAAATGGTGCTAGAGCACATTGCAAGTGTGAAACTCTCTTAAATTCTTATGTGACTGGGGGGGATTCGTGTCCTTAAACAGAGACCAGTCAAATAAGAAAAATTATTGAAGAACTTACTCAATTTATTCAAGAACTTTCGTTCCATGATAAAGCATATGTAGCTGTTACAAGGTGTTCATGTTACCCGTACATAGAATTATTTCATTATAGATCTGGTGTGCGGCTAAAGCTGACTCCAGTAGTTCCTCTGAGAGAAGTTTATCTGATGAAAAATTAAGTGTGATTTTAACTGATATCCAACCAATTTGCTGAACTTATTTTGACTTCTACCCAGAGGTTTTGAGAGAAAATTGATAACTGAGAATCCACTTGAATCTGAACAATTAGGAGAGAAGCATGCAAAAACCCAGAAACCCAGAGGTAGTGAAGACCACAAGACTTTTACAAACTGCAAAGCTCAGATCACACAATTGGGAAAATGGGCTGACAGACTGTTTTCCTGGTGGGTGTCTTCTGCTTGGCCTTTCAGTATATTCCTTGTTTTCTGGCAGCTGTTCGGAGCAGTAGAACATATCTCCTCAAATGCACATAGGAATTGCAAAGGCTGCTGCTGCTCAGGGTGAAGCAATGAGATAAATATTGCTAAGAACTCAGTTTTGATACTGCACACAATCCAACGACTGCCTGGCTCCTAAGAGCTAACTGGTTGGAACTCTGGAAGCCCTGAATTTTGAAACAAATCACATAGAAATGTGAGGTTCTTTCATGTAAGTTAATCCACTAAGAAACAAATGTTTAAAAAATCTTCTTATGAGAATAACCTTTCTTTGAATTATCTTCTTATTTGAATTTAATCTTTGTTATCTCATGGGGGCGTGATTACCTCTGTATCAATAGGTACATAACTTGTACATTCTGAAAGATATCTAAGGTCTACCAAAGAAAAAATATAAATCATTTAGATCTGGAACAGTGATCACAATGGAAGTTTCATTTGCAAATGATTTATGGAGACTTGAAGTCAGTATTATGTTTTGAATAAATGCACCATTGACCAGTATCAGATTTCCATAGGCTTTATCTTGTTTTCTCTAAGCAACTGCTCATAAACTTTTTTAATATCTTGACTAGTGTGATGGTGCTACTTGCAAATCTGTTCATAGAGCTATTAATCTATGATATTACAATCTAAAGAAAGGAATCGCACTTATTTAGTTGTTGCTTTCATTGTTTCACTTAAAAACCATAAATAACAAGTTGACAGGGTTTCTTTGTGCTTCTTTCTTTTCAACTGGCGTGTTCAGTATTTCAAGAAAGGTTTGTCAAGGCATCACAAAAGTAGTTCTTAGTTCCTAGGTGTTCTTTACTGGACTCTGCTTTCATGTAATAGGAAGGAAATACAAGGGGTAGATCTGATCAGTTTAAAAGTCCATGATTCAATGGTTACAGCAAACTTGGTGCTTTTAATTTCTGTCTCATGCAAATTTATAACAAATTTAGCAGAATCAAGCATTCATAAAATTTGAATTTAATTGAATCTCCTGAGTCTTAGAAAGAATAAATTTGACTTCTAAGGGAATGCCAACACATGGGCTCCCTCCTTTCTCTCCTTCCTTCCCCCATCTCTCCCTGCAAGCTTCATGTCAACCGTTCCTGCATGAGCTTTGTGAGATGGCTCTGGTCTCTTGGTGGCAGTGGGCTCAGCAGAGGCTGCTGCTGAACAGTGACAGTCACAAATGTGAAAGCAGCCAAGTCCTGCAGTGACATGCTGATGAGAACCATGCAGGCACCTGCACAGCCCAGTTAGGTTGTACTTCATTCTGTGGAGGGCACCAGGGCTTCTGTCCCCTCTTGCAGCAGATCTTTCTTGGGCTGAGGCCCTGAAGCCGTGGAGTTTTCAGATGACCGTTCACCCCCATGGCCAGAGCAGATATCCCGTGCAGCAGTACGTGAGACATGCACAAGGGAGAGGCTGGCTGTAAAACTTTGGTCTTGACAAAAAAAAAATGTATTGAGTGGGAAGCCTCAGAATAAAGAACTGGGAAAGCTCTTGTTTTGGTTGGAGCTACATTTTTGCTGCCTGTTGCTTCCAGCCAACTAGATGAGAAAAATGAGCTTTTTTGCCTTTTGTGTATTGCTGCAATCCACACATATCAGTACACACAGTCCAGAGAGAGAAAAGACATACGTACCTTTGTGCATCTGCAGTTAAATGAAGGACTGGGTTTGCTGGGTCACTAAGGAAGCTAAAGGGCTGTGCAGGGGGCTGAGAACAATGGAATCTCTCCCCAGGCTCTGAAGGAGCCATTGGCATATGCTGTGCTAATGGGGTTGGGAGCAGGGACTTGCCGTGTTGCAATAGCTCTCCAGCTCCAGCCCTGCCACCCCCTCACGGGTCACATCCCTGGCAGATCACACAGAACTGTGCTGCATAACACAACAACCATCTGTGTTTCTCAGCTTACCCAAGATCTCAAAACACTCCAAAACATTGCTGGAGTCCCCCAGTGTTCTGGCAAAACTCCTGTCACCTCTTCCATTTCTCCAGTGTCCAGAAAGCACTGAACAGAACCCAGGATCTTTTGTTCCTTGTCTGCCTTAGGCACTAGACTCATTGTCTTCACTGCTTGTCTTTCGCACTCACTGAGTATCTGTAGGCTTGGTTTTCTCCACTGTGTAGTGTGGGGCATTAGGCCCTGGTGGACTGAAGTCCTTAAGCACTTAGTGAGACCACTCTTGCTCTAAAGCACTCTTAGGTACTTACATGCATGAATTCCTCTGAAGTGCGTTGTGAAAAGAGGTTTAGATCCTCAGCCAAAGACAGACAGACAGACCGACAGACCAGCCTCACTGGAGCCCCAGGAGTTTGCCACTGAGAGGGACTGGACAAGAGAGTATCTTTACACAAGGCTGGAAAAGGGCTTTGTAAGAGCAAAGTGAGATTTGGAGTTTGCTTGCATTGGTCAAGTGTGTTTGTTCGGGAATGAAGTTACGAGATAAAGGCATGGATGGTGATTGTATAGGAAAACATGCTCATGGCCAATCTGCTGGAGAAACGGGTAAAGGACAATCCATCTTCTGTCCCAGTCCTGTAATACCCAACACTTGGTGAGATCTGAGGCTGCTGGTGGCATCACTTACACACTGCCTTTCGTCACCCATGAGGGGCCAGAAATGCTGTGGTGTGTGGCTGGGGACAGCAGGTCCACCTCAGCTGAAGCTTGTCTAACACTTCTGAGTGTATAAATGTTTGGTTTACACTTTTGATGTGTGCCTGTATTCAGAGGTGGTGTTCCAGGTGGCTCAAAGAACTCTTCAGATTTGTGTCTGTGACAGGTACTGTTAGGGATTTGTTTCTGTATTATTACATTTAGAGTTCAGTATGCCTTTATAGTGAGATCTGCAATCTACAACCAGGGATAAATTAATTCCTTAGATCTTGGTGACCATACATCCATTTGTAATGTACTGTTTTAGAATACTTTTCCCCCTCCCAAAATAACAATCATATTGCTTTCACAACCATTACAGGCAACGCCAAGAACTGAGCATATTACCTAAGAGCTGGTTTTCCCCCTATTTATTTTGTATATAAGTACCAAATACCTATAAAAATTCTATACAATAGTTTCAGCTGCTTCATAAGTATATTCCATCGTATATCTAAGACTTTTTAAATGTCACACACACTGGATCTGAGAGATGTTACTGATACTCAGCTCTCTATGAACTCCTGTTCACCAGGACCCGGCGAGGGCAGGATACACGGGGATACTTTATGGCCCTATACAGCTCCGTGATTTATACCGAGCCGAGGCTCAGCAGTACGCTCATAAATTTAGCAGAGCCCCCGTAGTCCTTCGCCTGAGCCCCACCTCGCACCCCGCCGGCACCGCAGCGGGCACCGCCCGGGGGGTGGGGGGGCGGGAGGCGGTGCGGAGCCCCGCAGGTGCGGGAGGCGGAGCGCCGCCGCCCCCCGGGTTGAACGCGGGGTCAGGGC
>VZRW01001786.1:220877-271466 GCA_013398125.1 Aegotheles bennettii
GCTGCACCGAGGTGCTGGAGGAAGGCGCCGGTTCCCGGGGAGCAGGGGCCGGTTCCCGGCTCCCGGCCATGCCCCGCCAGGCCGAGCGGCCTCGCCGCGGGCCGGTCCCTGCGCCTGCGGGTAGGGGGGGGTGGTGGTGTCCCTTCAGCGCGGGGCTCCATCCCCGCACGGGCAGCACTCGGGCTCAGCCACAACTGTTTTCGGCGACACTCAGCGAGCTCCTTCGGCAAGGAGGAATTCGGCAAGGGGTGTTCGCTTTCTTTTTTTATTTTTTTTCCTTCCGTGGATGGATAAAATGTTCTTGCTTTGGCTCTCCTCAAGGTTGAACTCGTATTTTTTTTTTTAGCCAGTTCCTCCGACCGTGGGAAAGACGCTACCTTGGCTCTGTGATGACATTACTGCCAAGTCTGCGATGAGGTGGGGGTTAGGGAACTAAGGCTTTGAAACCTCTGCCCAATTTTCCTCTTCTCGTTCGCCTCTTTCATCCAGCTGGGCTCCTCCAACAACTGGATGCCTCCAGCGGGCCCCGTGCTCCGGCAGATGTACAACTTTCAATTATTTTCAGCACATTTTAATCAGGCCTGGCTCTGATAACGGCCTAATTAAAGAGACCTCACTATCGGCAGCTCGGTTCAGAACTCAACTTTCTTATCACATTCCTGAAGCTTTGGGTCAGGCAACACCGGAAAATGCGGCCAAAACCTCGTTCTGCTCCGAGCTGAGTTCTGAAGGTCACCGAAAGTCTGCGCCGGGCCAAAAGTAACGTAGAAAGTGTCAGTGTTTTCTGAAAGTTTAAAAAGAGACAGAGGGAAATGGGGAAAAGGGAGTTGAAGGCTGAGCCTCTACCCTGAGGGCTAAGGGAGGAGATAAGGAGCGAGAAACAGCTGTGGGGTGGGAGCCCGTAGGGTACCGGCCTGTCAGCGCTGCTCCCATCACCACGGAGGGAGCTCTGCTCCTTTCCAGGGGGACAGGAGAGAGGTTTGGCCGGGGACGAGTCTGTCCCACTGCTATCCCAGCCCCGCAGTCTCAGGGCAGCCTTAAAATCGTCGCGAAGGTGAAGGTTTCAAAGTCCTCTGGATTTTTTATGTTTTCCTCCCCATTGCTCCATTCATTTCTCCCGCACAACCCCGCAGGTTAATTAAGTCCTGTAATGTCGCTGGATCCAGGCTCTCTGCAGAGAGAATAAAATGGAGAAGCAACAGCCGGGTGCCTTTGTTACCTCTCCATTTTATTGTCTCAGAAAACCCCCTGTGATTGTCGGTCGGTGAAGCAGAGACCTGCACAGCCTCAAAACAGTCCCGAGTGCTCCCTCACGGCTAACAAAATCACCCTCCGGGCACATCCACTGCTAGACGAGGGTGCCCGTGCTGGAATAAGAGGGTGAGGAGAGAGGGGGGTGAGGGAGTGCTTCTCTCCAGTTTGGGTTCTTTTCCCAGCCCGCGTGGTACTTTTTGTTTTGTTTTGTTTTGTTTTTTTGGAAGAGTGACTCTCGGAGGAGCTTGGCTCTCGGGGTAAATGCTGATGAGCCGAGAAGCCTCTGAGATAATATTACTTTGTAATTACTTTTTTAGCTGAAGTTGTTTAGCCAGCTCCAAGTCATTAATGAAAGTTGGTGTCCAGGCACCTGATTTACGGTTTCGTGGCGGCCCGGGGTCAGCAGAGGTGGTCTCTTTCCATCTGAATCTGCTCGGTGTAGGAAACAAAATAGGCTGTTTATTATTTTGGAGAGCAATTTTCGCTGAAAGGAGGAGTTTTATTTTTGCATGTGACATTCCGCCTCTTTATTGCAGACTCTTCAGAAAGCTGCTCTTAAAAAAAAAAAAAAAAAAAGGAAAGATTGAAGGGTAACTTCTAAATTGGAAACGGCAGAGGAGTACACTGAGCAGATGGGAATCTTCCTCTTTAATATGAGCAACGATTAATGAAAACATCCTTTTTATTACCCAAACCGATCTGTTCTCTTTAAACACGAGCGGGGCTTCCGACTTTCGCCCCTCGGAGCGGGCTGCCCGGCTCGCCCTGCCCGCGCCGGGGGGGTCCCACGGGGGCTCCACCCGCACCACCCTGCGCTGGGGAGGGGGTGCGGGTGGAGGGGGAGCGAAGGGGCACAGCCTGGCTGTGTCTTTCCCCCCCCCCCCGTGGGCAGCAGCACCGGGGGAAGATCAGCGCAGTGCAATAATTGCGGAGTGTTTCGGCAGTGCCCCGGGTGCGTGGCGGTGGGAGCCTGCGGCACCCGGCCGGGCGTGGGCTCCTCTCGCTCGACGCCTGCTCGGAGAGGCTTCGCGGGAAGCTGAGGGCCGAGCGGGCTCAAGGCTTCTCCCAACCCCGCTGTGGTCTCTTCGGCAGGTTACAGCACCGTGGCGTTTGACGGGACCCCGAGCTATGGCCACACGCCGTCTCACCACGCCGCTCAGTTTACAAACCACTCCTTCAAACACGAGGACCCCATCAGCCAGCAGCCCTCGCTAGGTAATTTCAGCCTCCTCAGGCTGCGGACTGCGCTCCCGGCCGCGGGGGCCCGTCTCGAACGGCGCTGGCAATCCGGAGCGGCTCCGGAGTCACCTCCGCTACCCCTCCGCAAGCTGGCGCAGAGCTAGAGCTGCCCAAACGCCGGAGGACGGGGCCTCGCAGCCCCCTCTGCAGCGCAGGGCGGGGGTGGGAACCGCTGCTGGCCGCAGGGATTAACTCTTTGCCCCTTTCTCCGCAGGGGACCAGCAGTACTCGGTGCCTCCCCCGGTGTACGGCTGCCACACCCCCACCGACAGCTGCACGGGCAGTCAGGCCCTGCTCCTCCGGACGCCCTACAACAGGTACCTCTGTCGGCAAGAATCTCTGCCTTGCCTCCTCCTGCGCGGGTCATTGCTCCGACGTGGTCGCTCCTCCCCATGTTCAGACAGCTTTCTGGTCTAGGCAAGGACACACGTTAAAACAACAACAAACAAAACCAAATGAACAAAAAAACAACCCCAAAACACAAAACCAGAACAGGCGCCGCGCCCTGAGCCCCGGGACCAGCCGTACCGCGGAGCTTCGCCGGGCGGGGTTTTGCGGGGGGTGGCGGTGCCGGTCGGAGCTGGCCGAGCATCCCCCGCGGGGCTTGGGCGCTGCGGTGCCGGCTCAGGGGGTGCCAGGGTGCCGGCCGCCTCTGGGAAGCGGGAGCTGGGCTGCTCGGCCTCCCTGGAGCGCACCTGTCCCGCTGAGCGAAGGGTTCGGGTGTGCTCGACCGCGCCAGGGGGAAGTGCCCGGGGCGGCCCAGCAGAGCCCCGGCGCAGCCCGGCCCCAGAGCATCCCCGCACCGCCCGAGGCAGGCGCGTCCCCCCTCCTCCGCGGCGCCCCGCACCCGTCCCTTCCGCCTCGGCTCCGGCCGCAGGAGCCGGCCCGCAGGGCCCTGCGCCTTCTCGCCGCTCCCGGCGCCGGGAATCCCCGCTGCCGCTCTTCCCCTGGCCGGGAAGATGCGGGAGCGCTCGCTGGTGAACAGCAGCGATGGGCAGAGCATGGTATAGGGATCGGGTGGGCAATTAAAACTGAGCCCCGTCCAGGGCCGCCTTCTTGCAGACCAAGAGCCCTCTCGATGGCTTGCAGAAGCGACGGGGACTGGCCTGCAGGGAAGTTATTTATTGAAAACGGGGCAATAAACCCATCGGATTTCCTTGCTGGGAGAAAGGTGCATCTGGAGCTCTGCTGCAAGCGCTTTGCCAACAGCCGGATCCTTTGGAAGCACGGTTTCCCGTTTTCTTCGGTCTGGCATGGGGGCCGGGCGTGTCTCTCGCAGTTTTACAACGTGTTTAGTGAGCAAAGAAGTTCCCCAAAATTTATTCTTCAACTTTTTGTGAACTTGGAGCCAGTCCCGTATCTCGGGGTTGCTAAGTAACCCTCGCACACAAAGCAATGTCCCTGTGCGGAGGAAGCCGCGAGCGGCTCCTCTTGTAGGCCGGTTATATCATCCCCGATTAATCAACACTGGACGTGGGACAAGAAGATGCTGTCACTTCCAGAAGCCACTTCGCTAATGAACGTGAGCTGACGTCAAGGGAAGGAGGGAATGAGGTAATGAAGGAAGGAAAGAAGCCTATCCAGAGAGATTAGCGTGCGGAATAATTGGCGGGGCGAGCTCCTGCGCTGAAGTGACAGAGATTGCTCGCCTCGCAGGGAAATCTATAAATACGGTCCTTAGGGAGGCTTGGGGAGGGCAGCTCCGAGCCGCCGCGGGCAGCCGCCGCTCTCCCCAGCCCCGCCGGGCCTCGGAGCTCCCGGGTCGGGGCTCCCGGCGGCGCCGCGGGCGCTCCCTCCTGTGCCGTTTGTACGTTCAGTGGAGCAGGCCCAGACCCGGGAATTGTGATCCCTATAGGAAACCGCTGTTTGTGCCGAGAGCTCTCTCCTCCGTGTGTCTCTGCCGAGGTAGCTCCGGGGAGGGTGAGCACAGCCTGGCATCGCCCTAACACGGCCCCCTCCCGCCCAGCGCCTCGGGAGCCGGGCTCCGGCTCGAGTGGGCAGCGCTGCGCTACGAGCCCGGTTCTTCCCCACCTTCTTCGAAGTTTCTTCTTCGATCCCACCCCGCTCCCCGGGAGGTTTAGTGCTTACTTCGGTAGGATAAGGATTTAAGCCCTTAAACCTCACACGAGCCAATACTGATGCGTGGGGGTGTGAACAGGGCAGAACTCGTTCCGTGTCAGCTCCAGCCCCTGAGCCCGAGCAGGTGGGTGAGCCCGGCACGGCCTCCCCTGGTTCCCTCCCGTACATGTTCCGAAGCAGCTGGAAAAAACGATGTTCCTACTACACGACTGTTCTTCCTTGAAAGGTTGTCCAGAACGTGGGTGACTGCTCACCGTACAGCAACGGGCGAGACTCATTGGCCACATTTCCAGCGGCCCGAAAGCCAACCGCGCTGTCTCGGTCAATATTCACATTGATCAGGCGGAATCTTTATTATTTTTTTGTTAAGACCGTATTTATGGCGTACCTTTGCAAAGATTTATTTTGCTTTTCGCAGTTCGAGTTTGCCAGCTCTGCTTTGACATCAGGGGCTCGGTTGCGGCACCTGCGCGCCGGGGCTGGCAGGGATGGGGCAGTCAGGCTGCCCGCGGCCGTGCCCGCTGCGCGCCTCCCTGCGCGCCTGCTGACCGCTGCGCGGAGCGCGCAGCAAGCGCGCAGGAGATGGTGCTCACCCGGGCTTCGTCGCGTCTGTCGGTCCTCACGCTGGCTGAGGACAGCAGAGCTCCCGTTCGCTTTCAGCAGCTCAGAGGGTGCTGGGGGAACCCATCCCGGGAGCGGGAGGTGTCGCCTCTTTCCCCTGCGGGATGCGACGGCCGGTGTTTGCCCCGCACCGCCGCTCCTTCGCGCCTCTCCGGGACGCTCGAGTAGCCCACGAGTATCGTTTGTGGTCCCTCGCCCACCCCCTCAGCCGAGACTTCGGGTCCCCTCGGCCTTGCCCCCGCCCGCGGGGTCCCTCCGGGCGCCTGCACTGCCCCCTCCCGCCCCAGCCCCATCTCGGATCTCTGCTGCGCGAAGCGAGCGCCGAGGTGGAATTCGGCTCCCGCGGTTCAGAGCTGGAGCACGCAAGCTCCACGAGGAGACAGAGGAGTGAACCACTTCCACCCTAAGCTCTCTTTGTCCCCCTAGCCATCTCACCAGCGGGGTACAAGAAGCCCCCGTGAAGCCGCTGTTGGCTTCCCCGCCCTCCGCGGAGCGATGCCCCGCAGCCCCGCAGCCCCGCAGCCCGGCCCGCGGGCACCACGCCGGGGCCCTGCTGCCAGGAGAGCTGGTGCCACCCCTGTGCGCGGGGCACTCGGGCTCGCCTCGGGCTGCAGAGCGTTGCCTTCTCTCAGTACCAAGGCAAAGCAGTCGGGAAAGCTTGAAAGAAACGGTTACAAGATCGTAATTCTTACACTGGGAGCAAAAGTATCTCTGAAATCTCTCGCCTCAGCAACTGCCTGCTCTTGTGTTTCTGGCGCAGCCCAGGGACACTGCGGCTGTTGTTGACAGCGGGACACGGCCGGCGGCCCCGCGCAGGCTGCGGTGTGCATTGCACGAGCAGCGTTTGCGGGCCAGTTACAATGGTGATGTGAACTTTTCTACCTCGCGCTGTTTAATGTAGTAAACATGCTCGATGTTGAAAATTTACTGTGAGTCACACTTAAAAAGACCTTAAAAGTGGAGGAGTCTCGGTTCAGATTATAGCTCTTTTTGTGCAGAGGTCAAGAACTCGGTAATACTGCAATGCAGGCCAAAACAAACTCTATATGATCTACTACTGATTTCCTTTTAAGTTCCCTTTTTGCTCAGCGTTGACTTCCTTTTATTCCACTCCAACTTACATTAATCCCCGTTGCAGAAATGTGTCGTGTCCCCCCCTTTCCTCTCGTTTCTCTTTAAAAGCATCTCTGTAATGAAAATAAGTTATTTTTAGTGTCTGCTTTGTGGCCGTTTGGAGGGCCAAGGATTCAGATTGGTATCAGCGCAGGCGTATCCCCGGAGACCCCGCTTTGCTTCTCACCCCTCAAACCTCATCCGAAGCCGAGATTTTGAGAGAAGCTGCTAATTCCATGAGATCGTCTCACGGCGCTGTCAATAATAAACCATGGCGGGGCGTAAGTGGCGTTAGGGATGTCCTGTTCTCTCTCACATGTCAGATGAGAGATGTTTAATCCCGTGTCGATGCCTGGCGGTGCCCCCCTGCCTCCCGCCCCCGGGGCGCTGCCGTACGTTTTAGCCACATCTTGGGCAATGCGGGTTTTTTTCGAGATGTAAAACTCGCAGGGCCGTGGGCTCAGCATCTCCACAGGGAAAGGTCTTCTCCGCTTGGCCAGTGCCGACAGCAGAGGTCACACAGACCCCTCCTGCAGCCCGTGCGAGGGGTACGGGGGTGCCCTCCGTGGGCGCCCCGGTGTCGGTGCAGAGCCCAGCCGCGGCACGCCGAGATCCCGCACCGCATCCCGCGGGAACCCGCTCCCGGGGCCTCAGCTCAAACGTCTGCTTCGCCCCAGATCACGCAGATCGAACGCGACCCCGCTGGGCTCCCGCGCCGGGGAGGAGGGGGCGGCCCGGGCCGGTGTGGGGGTCCGAGCCGGGCAGTCGTGGAGGTCCGGGCCCGGGCGCCTGCTCCCCCCGTCGCCCATTCCCCCGGCTCCTGCTGCCCCGCAGCTGTACCGGGAGGGCGATGCGGGGTGCGAGGGCTGCGGGTCTCTGCTGCGGCCGGCCCGAGCCAGAGCCACCGACTGCGGCAGAGCGAGATTTAGCAGGAGAGAAAGTTTCGTTCTCTCTCTTCCTCCGAGTGCTTTACACGACGCCCAACCTGCCCGAAAGCCGCTCCGAGCTCCCCCAAAAAGCTGATGCCAGCTCGGGCTTCGCCCTCAAGCTGTTGTCGGAGCTGCGAACCCGGGGGCGAAGCGCGGCTGGGCACGGGGAGGGCAGGAGGAAGCTTCGGGGGGGGAGCTGTGGCTTCACGTCCCCGCTGGACACCGCGCCGGTTTCCGAGCGGTTTGGTTTGGACACTGTCACCCAAAGGCGGCATGGAATACAGTGGCTGCGAGCTAGTGACAAGATGAGTGAGTGTATTGCTTTATGAAAAAGCAAAGGAGGGGGAAAAGTGGATATTGTGGGGGAGGCTCTTATAAATGAACTGTCAAGCGAAAGAAAGTTAAAGGGAAATCTCCTGCTGTAAATGCATCGGGCGGGCACTTCTAATAAAAATCAGGGTCCTGGAGGAATTAATTACAGCAGCATTACAGGAAGAATTCGTGGAATTGCAAAACGTAGTTGGCACAGCCCAGCACGGACTGCTATTGCGAATGGGGAAACTGCAGGAGAGTTTAACAATCCCCGAGCTGATATGCGGGACATTGTAGTAGCATAATAGCACTGCAGACACTCTAATGAATAATAGTGTCCAGTGATACTGACAAATGATATTACGCATACTTCGAGATTGAAGTCACTTAATTTGGTTTTATATGCAAAAGCTTCCCACTGGAATCTGACTTTTTTAGGTCGCTTCTACCTGCCACGAAGAAAAAAAAAAAGGAAAAAAATACTGTCTCCTAATAACAGAATGATATAAATTCACCGCGCAAGTCCAGCGAATTTAGGTGTAATTAATCAACAGGGAGACTCGCGTTTATTGTGAGCGGCTGTTGCCGGCATCAATCACCGAGCCCGGCTGAAAGGCCCGGGGGCTCCCGCCGCGTTCCCCCCCGCGGCTGTCGGGGCGAGCGGGGAGCTGCGCTCTGGGGGGAGCCCGCAGCGGTGCAGCCCCCGCAACCTGCCCCGGGCCCGCGGGAGCTCTCCGCCGGCGGGAGGGGGGGCCCGGCAGGCGCGGGGCTGCGCGGGGCTCCTCCGCTTCAAAATAGAAAGCGGCGGTCGGGAAACCGCGTTCTGCAGCCGCCGGCCGTGCTGCCTCCGGTGAGCACCGGCGGAGAGGGAGCGTGTTCCAGCGGGGAGCGCCGTTTATCGCCCAGCCACTCCATTTCTCTCTGCTTGTCAAGCCCTCGGTGCAGGAACATCCATCACGAGTCCCGATAGCTGCTCCCCTCCATTAGCCACGTGGTCTCTCACACTCCTGGTTAAAACAGTTAAAAGATTTGCCTTTTTAAAACAAATAACCCGCTCCGTTAGCCCGCCAGGCTGCCTGTATTCGTTTCATTAATTCCAACGTGTCACTATCGGATATTACTTTTCTGTAAGGAAAAAGTTCTATTCTCCACTTTCAGTTATTTACCAGCTGACGGGCTCGAAAGTTCCAAGGGACTTTGCAATCCACAGCCACTCTGCCCCTTTATTTCCTTTTCTTCTTCTTCTTCTTCTTCTTCTTCTTCTTCTTCTTCTTCTTCTTCTTCTTCTTCTTCTTCTTCTTCTTCTTCTTCTTTTTTCAATTCATGACACATCGATAAGGGGGGTTATATAAAATAAATTCACTTTCTACTGTTATGTATTGAAAACCAATAACAAAGGAAATGTTGCTATCTCGACGTGTCGGTTTTAACTCGATGGCAGTGATTTCAGTTCTAATTCTCCATATTTTCACAACAGTGACAATTTGTACCAAATGACCTCGCAGCTCGAGTGCATGACATGGAATCAGATGAACCTGGGATCCACGCTGAAGGGGTAAGGTGCTTTATTCTTTCCCGACCCCTTGCCCCCGTGTAGCTGTACTGCCGGGCTAACTCCAGCTGGTGTGTCACGGTTCGTACCCGGCCACTAGCGGGGAAATCCCCGGGCAGAGGCTCCTCGCCCGGCTGTGGCTGCCCGTGTAACGACCGGTGCGGGCTGGGGTGCGGGCTGTAAGGGGAGCAGCGGGGACCCAAAGGCGAAGCTTTCCGGCCGCAGCCCCCGCGGGTGTCCGGGGGGCAGCGCTGGGCCGGGTGCGGGTGCCGGTGCGGGTCCCCGCGGGGCAGCTGCAGCCCCTCCGCTCTCTCCTCCTCGAGTCGTCGCCCCTTCCCACCATCCCTCTTCCTTTTCCCTCCCTTCTCCAGGCCCTGCGTCCTGTGTCCCGGCCCTGCCGCCTCCCGGCTTCCTTCCTCCCGGCCATTGTCGCCCTCCCACCTGCCGGGAAGAGGCTCCGGCCCGCCTCCCCCGCGGGGCTTNGGGCCCAGCCCCGGGGCCGAGGGTGGGATGCTGCGGGGGGAAAGGAGAGGAGGTGAGCAGAGAGGCGCGAAGCTCTCGGTGCCGGTGCCCGGCCACTCGGCAGCCTCTGCCCGGCGCCTCCAGGGGTTCTGCTCCGGGTTGGAGCACCCAGGGGAGCGTGAAGCAGGACCGAGACCCGGCACTGCCATACCTTCGCCTTGTTTCACCTGCGATCCCTACCATGAGCGAAAGAGCCTCCTCTGATCTTAGCCAAGTGGAGGCCAAAGCTTGCCAGCCCTGCTCGGGGTAGATCATTAGCCAGGAAGCCTCCCCTGCCGAAGGTAGGCATCACCAGCTGGTTTGGAGGTGTTTGAGCATGGGCAGTTGGAAGTGAACGACAGGAGAAATCTAGAAAAGCCCATATAGATCTACATTTCATGTAGTTGCCCATAAATGTGAAAACCCCGTTCAAGGTGGGCTTGGTGTGCAGTGCTGGAGCATCATAAACGAGAAGCAATATTATGGGTCTGCTTCTAGCTCATTCACTGAGGGTGTTTGAAGGTTAGAGGCAGGAGACAGTAAGTAGCATAGTAAACCATGCATCAGAATGAACTGGAGAATTGAGCCTAGAGAGATCTGTCAAGGAACTCTCTTGGATAAGATCCCCAGATCCCACAGTTGTGTGCAGTTCAGTCTCTTTGATGCCGATCATCTCTTTCAAAAGGTTATTTCCTACTTTTATTTTCCATAAGTGTTTTTTATTTCCTTTTTAAACTGTACCCTTTAAAGATCAGTCATTGCAATATTAGACACTGTTTTGTCTCTTCTGAAGAAAATATCCTGCAAAATGAAGAAACAACATCAACCTTGACCGAGGTCCAAGTTATTAAAGCAAGGAAGAGGTTATTCTTTGGGGAACTCAGTGAAAAAAAAAAGACACAATAGAAATATTAAAGGAGTACTGAACAAAATAAATGGCTTCTTACTTGTCCAGGAGTCAGACTATTAGCAGTGTAAAGTATGTGACCTAGGATGCATGAAAAGAGAGGGGGTGGAGGGGGGAAGAAATCAAGATGAATGATCTATGGTAAAAAAAAGCTGAAAGTTTTGGTATAGGCCAAGATTGTAGAATCTGTGGAAAATCAGTGCTAGACATAGCCTCATCACTGGTAATATGAGCCAAAATAGTTATCTGTCTTTTCTGGCTGAGAGTTACAATACACAGTACCTCCAATCTCAGTTGCCATGAACATAAGGTATTCTTCCTAAGATTTACTTCTTTAAAATATATGAACTGTTCATAAGTGATTCCCAGGCGTTTAGTATTTCAGATGCTTTTCTCAATCTTGTAGTTGTAATTTAAGAATTTTGGAATCCATCTTTCTGTTGAAATATGGAGCTTCTAGATTCTGTCCAACGATGACAGTCCTTGTTTAGCTCCTTGCCTTGAGTTCTCCCCAGTACTTCTTCCGGGCTTCAACAAGACTTTTGCACATTATGAGAAGGAAGAAAACATTACCAGTAAGTTCTGCAAATAGTTTGAGAACTCTACAGTTATGTAAAACTTACTGATCATACACTTTGTACTTGACAATAAACCAGTTCAGAAGCTTGCTGTCTGGGTTCATGTTCAGCATGAGTTCACCACACTTAAATGAAGCTGTTGCTGTGCATTTCAGGTAGAATCAGTTAGCAGCTTCTATGTTTAAGTTATATAGTGGTTTATCTGCGAGCATTCTGGTTTTAGCTGTTCGCATTCTTGCCAATATTTGACTGATCAGCTCTAGGATCTCCTCACTTCAGATCAGAATTTTGAAATTTCACAAGGAATACTGTTAGGTGGTCAAAGCTGTGTCCTTTTCAGTTGCTGTGAAAGTAACTCCCGTTGAGTTTAACCCTATGAACAGTCCTATTCATGTTCAATTGGAAGCAAGAGCCTGGCAGTTAACTCACCTACTGATTTTATCTGCTCAGAGCCTGCTTCAGACTATGGCTTTAAGGTTTTAGAAGATTTTTTTGCCTGATTTTTTTCCTCCCTGGGTATTTTAACATCAGATACTGGAACTGAAGGCAAGAAGTTTCTTCGCTTTGGTGGGTTTTAATCTTGGAGTCCTTTCAATGAGTGTGAGCATTAGGGGATTGCAGAAGGCATAACCTGAGGGTCAATCAGAGGTGAGCAGTAAAAGGTATGGAATAGAGTGCCTGGCCAGCCATTGCTGAGTGGTGGAGAGAGACACAGAAGGCGAACAGAGGTGGTGTCTTCTGGTGGGCTACAACAGCACGATAGACTGGCAGGGGAATGGGAGAGAGGTGTAAATGGGGAAACATAGAAAATGTTGCAGCCAGATTACTCCAGAACATGGAGCAAGTCATAAAAGTTGAATTCTACATGTTTCTCTACTTGCTGGCAAACCAACAGTCTGATGGCCCAAAATAAGCTTCTCTTTGCAAGGAGTTGTGTCTGCAGAAGAAAACAACCCACTACAAAACAACCTATATAGTCCAAGGGTCTTGAATCTGTGTTGTAGATTTTAACTTAGGTTCTGAATGCCAAAGACTGAGCTCAAGTTGTGCTTACAGCTCATGTGAGGGAGGAACAGTCTGCGTTTAGTGCCTTGTGAGCTAGTGTGTTGATTACATGTTACCCGTTTGTCCAGGGACTTCTCTGTCACCTTCTGAACTTTGGGTTGACAAGAGGGAGGGCTGGCTTGTTTTCTGTGAGAGCTGTCACATGAATTGGCAGCTTCAAGGATCTGAAAGGAAAGCTTCATGGTTAAGGCAGTGAACATCACTGTGGGACTGGATTTTATCTCTGGTGGGTTGTTCTTCATTTTGTGGTATTTTGTTTGGAGCAGCTGAGATCACATTTATATTGTTGCAGGAAATTCGGTGGGTCCTTTGCTTATTTCCCTGAGAACTCAAGTCCCAGACATCTCAAAGTGGATGTCGCACACTAGTGGACACCTTCCCCCTCAGTTTCTGTCCTTAATATTTTTTGTGTTGCTTTCTTATTTGTCCAATATGGAAAATACTGCTTCCCTTCATAGCGGAGTTGTAGAGGCAGACCTCATGACTATACAGCCCTCTTTGATATTTTGATGAGATCTGTATAAAAGTGACATGGAAATGATTTATACCAAGCAGGAAATGATATGGCATGGTAGACAAGAAGTATAGCTACATACCTAACAGCAAGATTTCAAAGAAATATTGCATAGTTTTCTCTTCAGCTGCTCAAGTAAAAAATTTTGATCTGTATTTCCAACAGCCATCTGAAATCAAGTATATAACCAGATGAAATGTGTTGCTTTTTGTGTTTTTTTTTTCCTTTTGGTTTTTGGTGTTTAACAGTCAGCATGATCCATGGATATCTGTATATATTGCTGTTTGCTCAGCCTCACTGGAAGGAGAATTAGGTATGATCTCTGTAGAACACTATTAAAACTGCATCTAAAACAAGACAGTGGAAACTTATTTTGCCCAGGGGTGAATTGTAAAAGTTTTTCTGTTTAGCTATGACGGAATTATTAGTAACATTTGGAGGTGCAAAATTTCCTACTTGGGTTCAGTTCTGCATTCAACATGAATTAGAAATGGACAATGGCCTATTGTCTCTAACACCGAATTTCCCTTTCCCACTGATAGCTGAGGGTCTCATTTTGAAGGGAAGTGTTGGGTGAAATCCTGATTCCACTCAGGTCAATGGTAAAAAAACCCAAACCAAACAAAGACTATTGAAGTCAGGGAGACTAGGGTCCCCTGAAAATCCAGTGCCTTCCTTTCATCAACCAGCTGGTTTTCTCATTGGAGATGGCAGAAGGGCTGTAACCTGTGAAATCACATTTTTGAATATTCCTTTGCCTTGGAACGTACAGATAAAAACGCAGCTTTAAACTCCACCCTCTGTAATAGTATTAGACAAAAAACAGGCAGAAACATAATCTATATAACTAATCAGAATCTTTTTGCTGTCTCCATACATATTTTTCCCAGGGTGCTAGGATGGTAAATATTTTAGCAGAGGGAATTAACTCTACTTCTCTTCCTTTATGTTCTGTTATCAACGGGACTAGCCCACACCCTCACTTTGCCTCATTTTTGGCTCTGTTTCTAAACCCTAAAATTCCTGTTCCTGCATTGAAACACAATTAAATTGAAGCTTAATGTGGTGCCTGTTTTATGTAATCTTGCTTTCTGGCTTTTTTTATTCTTCCAAGTCTGAATCTCATGAATCAATGCATATTCACATTTCATCTGAAATTTTCTAACTCTCCTCAGTATGCCCTAAAGCTTCCCTTTTTTGGTTTATGAAATAATAATAAAAAGCTTAGCTCTTCAGATTAAGTTGTAACTGCTTTATACATTAGGCAGAAAATTTAAGTTTAACAAAGTAAAAATGGTGTGAGAGAGAAATTGCAGCTTGATTATTTTTTAAAATATTCAGATTAGAATGTCATCTTTTATGAGTTTTTTTATAACCACTTAGATTGATACAACTCTCAAAAGCTGCTCTGTTTTTCATCACACATTCTCATCTGTAAAACCTTCATTTTTATTAATCTTTGTACAATCTGTACAACTCTGAGATTAATCATTTTAAAAGAGCTACTCTCCGAGTGTTAAGGATTTGCTGGGCTAATGGTAAATGCAAGTGCTTCTAAATACTCTACAACACGTAGCGCTTGCTTAGCGTTTTATGTTGCATAAGTATGAGTCTTTGTTTCCCAGTTATCTAGAGTTATGTTTTAGGGGTATGTTTCCAGGTCTGTTTCTGGCTGCCTAGAACCAGAGAACGAAATATACTGGGTCCTTTCTTCACCAACTAACTTGAATTCTAAATATTTATAGTCCAGTTCTGTCTTTGTGCAGTTCTCATTTAAGTTAAAGGGAGTTGTGTATTTATAAGTGAAGGCAGAACTAGGCAGTGAAGCCAAATCCTTCAGTCCTTGCTTGAACAAAAATTTCTGTGGGATCCTGGCAGGTCAGTCTGGCTGCATCTGGCCTTGCTTAGCTGTGACTCCTCTAAGGACCCGTGGAGAGATCTGTCTGGTGTCTCTCCCTGCTGTAACTCTGGGCCTTACTGGGGATTTTTTTTCTCTTTGGTTAGTTCAACTGTTCACCTCTTGATTATCTCCCTAGCCTTAGCTGAATTTCTCCTGGGGGCTGCTCAGCCCTTGGACCAGGGGAAGACACAGCGCAGGAGCTTTGGCCAGGCTCTCAGATGTGCTCAGAGAGCACTTGTAGCAGGGCAGCGAGCAGCTCCCTTGGCAGTTCTCCAGGCTGCTGTGGTGTTGCCTGAGGAGCCCATCCTGCTGGGAGAGACGTGTGGGCCTGGTCCCAGAAGCCTGTCTCTCCCAGAGTATCAGTGTTTACCTACCCTGGATTATCACTGTTCATCTGAACAGCGCAGTGTAATTTCTAATGTGTCTTCTTTTCAGCTGATAATGTGTGTGTGTGTATTGTTAGTGGGTCTGGGGTGCAAAGTGTACATGTTGCAGTGCTTTGGTGGAGATCTAGGCTGTTATTTAGTCCTGAGAGCCTATCAGGACAATTTTTCATTATTATACTTATATATTTGGTGGCCTAAGTGTATAAGGCATTGTCTCTTTGCCTAGTTAAACATGGAGTGTCTGACCAGAAAAGATGAAAGTTAAGGAATTTCCTACCCTCTCAAGATTTCCATTTAGTTAATGCACTGCAGGTATACATTCATCAGGTACTTGTATTGCTCATCTAGGTGGGATTTCATCTGATCGTTATCTCTTGTGTGCAATAAAGCAGGTGTTTGAGTTTCAGTAATGTATTTAGGAGATTTATATTGGTTCTTTTATCAGTGCTTTTATTTTAGTGTATAAATTGCAGCAACATGAAACAAGCCAAGTGTGCAAACTGGGGTATACATTTTGTGGCATACGTCATGGAAGCATTGAGTAAAGAGGCTGGAAGAAAAAAAAAAGTATCTCACATTGAGGTTACTCTTGATGCAGAGTCAAGGTTGAACTTCAAGAGAGCAGTGGTGTAGGGTTGGTGTGTGAAAACTCCTTCAGTGTTCTGGTTTCTCCAACAACTGGGAAGAACATTCACCTGTTAATTTCCATCTCCCTGAAGGTCAGATTATTGTATAGTGCTTCATAGTGAATAAATATTATTTTAACCAAGACATCTCACGTGATCCATTTTGCTGTCATCATCCTTGTGACCACGCTGAATACCAGCCAATGTTGATGGAAATGTGCCCAGTGTAAAATGGGAACTGGGGTTCCTGCTTATTAAAGTGTCTCTCCAAGGGAGCTGATTAAGTAGATGGCTGTTCATTACTGAGTATATTATGAGTCAAGAGGTTCAGAAAACAGGTTTTAATCTTCAAGGCTTTGCAGTTGTGTGTGTACTTTTAGTGAAGTGTAACTAGAAGGAATTGGGGGAAATATGAAAAAGGTTGAATGTTGAGGAAGGCTTCCCAACCGTGCAATAAAACTTGAGATGGAGATCATCTGGAGGATATCTCGTGTCCATAGAGCCATTCCTTAGGGCACAGACAGGGTCTTTGTCCTGCTTCTTATTCCTGGGAGGAATAATTTAATAACTGACTGGTCTTTATAAAAATGGTTATCGCTGAAAGAGGGAAACCGTGTGAATGTGGAGGGAAAGTTAGGCTGTGTTTTATGGTTTAAGCTTTTATGTGTATTCCTGTTCCTCATTCTAAAGTTTCTGTCCTGGGAATTCTTATCTAACGTTGTGTCTCTTGTTTATTGTAATGTGTAAGGTTGCTATCACAGGCGTGAACGAGAGGTTACACAGTTGCTCAGGGTGACTAATGCTGAAGTTTGTATTTACCCTTGATTTGCTATGTTACAGATCAGCAGTAGCTTCTTCTGCAGAACATCCTCATAGTAGTTCTCATTTCATTCCTGTTTTAAAATGCACTGTTTGTGATTAATATATTTGTGATCACCATGGGTTGGGTGCTTTTCAACCTTTTTTTTTTTTTTTAACATCTATGGACTTGCTGCCTCTCAACAGAGAGAAACATTCAATGCTAGTGGGGAACATGAATGGAGCAAATGGTCATTTGTGACTTGTATTAGGGAACAAAAGGCTGGATCTGGGCCCTGGGCAGAGAGCAGACCCTATTTAGCCAGACATGGTACATATCCAGAGAAAAGTTTAATCGATTTACGTCAGTTAATGGCATCTTCTTTTCTCTATTATTACAGGTAATATTACAGATCAGAGATATTTTCTTGCCACCACCCTATAAGTTATTTATTTATGGCCACCTGTTTTCCAGTTAAAATTGAAAAAAACCCCAGAGCATACCTTCCTAAAAGGTATAACCTTTGATTTGAATAGCCAGGTGGAGCCAGGATTTGAATCTAAGATTTTAA
Source organism: Aegotheles bennettii (assembly GCA_013398125.1). Taxonomy (NCBI): domain Eukaryota; kingdom Metazoa; phylum Chordata; class Aves; order Caprimulgiformes; family Aegothelidae; genus Aegotheles; species Aegotheles bennettii. The sequence goes on from VZRW01001786.1 coordinate 237,824, forward strand.
GCAGCAAAGGACTTGACCTAAAGGAACGCACCTGCCAGATGGCAGCCTGCAAGCTGCTGTGGGGATAAATAATGAGGAATGCAATCCACTTGCTGCAGTAAGAGCTGTTCACGGACACTGCTCCCCTCCTGGTTAGTGAGGCTCACAAACTGTTTAAACATCTCCCACATCCCAGTTCCATTGGCTGTTCTGCAAATCACTTAAGAGGTTTAAAACTTCCTTGTAATTCTGCTCTGCACATGAACTTTGAGTGAAGAGAATGGAAGGACCAGTGAAATGAGAGTCTGGGCCTCAGGGACCCCTTCAAATTGCTATTGCAAGCATTTGGCAAAGGCTGGGATAACATTCTATGTATCCATCTTTGTCCCTAGCTGTGTGCCCTTGGGCTTTGTTATGGGCTTTCTAATTTCTAGTGCAGTGTAAAACATGAACACTTACCACTGCCAGTGTATAGTAATACATGTGGCAATGCACACACTATTGTAACATACTCATTTAAGACTAAAAACAAAAAAAATTTGCATAAGTTTGACATTAAGGTGCTTGCAAACAGGAAACACAACAATGTTCCTAACATTCTGGACAGGACAACGTGGGATTTTGAAGAACACAATTAGATAAACATATGGTTGTGACACCCCCAAAACACAACAAAGGGTACAAATTTTTAAAATTATTGTGATGATGCTGCATGAGGAATCTTGAACATTTATACCTAGTAGGTATAGGCTGATTTGGTTTTTTTAATTTTATTTTTATAACAGGTTAATTTGTAGCACATCGTGCAAGTTGATATGTGGGATAAATAGTTTGGACACTGATTTGTAATCTCTGTTTATGAGTACATGACTGCTATTCTTATAAATGTCACCACTTTCTTGGTAGTATCTGGTAATATCTGAGTCATGAGGTGCTGACAAAAATCCACTGCACTTAATGTGAAACTTGAGGCATTTTGTTCATTCCAGAAGATATTAGCAATAGCCAGCCCCACATTTAACTGATAAATAATGTGTACATGTGCATGTGCACATGACACAGTTACGCTGCTGTGTGGATTTTTTCCTCTTACCTAAAGTCTTTCTGGAAATACATCTGAGTTCAAATAATGAGAATGCTTTTTTTTCTGGACTGTCTTAATGGATACTAATAAATGTATGTCAGTGTGTTGTGCCAGTGGTAGCAGATCCATACCAAGGCAGAGCAGGCTCCTATGGTGAATTTCATTTGAACTTGGATATCCTGGCTATAAAAGCAAGTTCTGCGTATGTTATCACCAATTTAAGAAATGAAACCTCTCACATGGAGCTGAGTACTGAAAAATATTTCATTTTTCCACTATTCCCCTCTTTATTTACAGCCATACAGCAGGATATGAAAATGAGAACCACAGTGCTCCCATGTTATACAGCTGTGGGGCCCAATACAGAATACACACCCACGGAGTTTTTAGAGGCATACAAGTGAGTATAGTAGGAAATTCTTCATAGGGAAGTAAAACTGCTGCCTGTTTATAATGTTCATGTACTACTTCACTGGTATTTATAAATCCATCCTTGATTTGTGGTTTCCCTGTCTTATCAAGAAATGTTTTACATAAGTGTCCTGACTTCACTGAAGCCATTGAAGCATAATGTAAGAATTCTTTCTGACACAGTCACTTAAAATTGTTTATTTCTTCTGCTAAAGTGTATCTGTGAGGCAATATTCCTCACCAGCTTCTCAGGGTGGCCCAAAATATACGATCCAGTTTCCAACTTCTCGCTCCAGTCACTTTGGCCGTGTGAAGTTTCTGTGGTTACAATGGACATCAGATAACTATATAAGAAAGTGTTAGATGACAATTTGTTTTTACAGATTCCTGAAACTTTACTAATTCAAGCATATTTCCTTAAAATGAAATGTAGCAAGTAAATGTTTCCTAATGATGAAGTAATTAGTGAATATTTGGAAGGAACTTGCCATTCATCGGAGTTAATTTCCTCCCTTTCTGGAACAGTCATACCATCAATAAATACCACTGTAAAAAACATACCTTCTTAAAACTGATGGCAAAGATATTACATAATATTTGTCTCTTCTGTGTTGGTCTGCGTTGTCAACATACATCAATGTGTTTAGATAGCATCTTTTCTCCTTTTCCTTTTCTGTATAGTTTAATAAGTCGTTATTCTGTGGCAAGCTCTCAGAAATCAGCTCGTGAGCCAGCTTTTTTTGAGTGAATAAAAGTATGCAGTTGACATTGTTTAAGGAAGTTAATTGTCCCAGAAGGAGAAGATCGTCTTTGATGGAACATTGTGACAGTGGCCAAAATGCATTAAGGCTGAACTATTCACCAGCTCCACCTAGGATGTCTTTCTTGTTTTGTTTTTTACTGATTTGTATTAACCCAATGCATTCATTTCCCCATCCTTTAATTTCATATGAGTATTTAAAGTACAGAGGAGAATGCTACTCTGGTTCATGCTCTTATCTCTTACACCAGTATAAGCCTAAAACTGCTTCATATGCCAATGAGTGTTCTTCCAGGACTGTGTGATTATACACGAGCCAGAATGTGGCCCGTTTAATCTTGCATATAAATACTGGTGAGAGAATTTAATAAGCAGAGTTCACTGTAGTTCACCTTGAAATAATTTTAATGCTCTGCAAAGAACAGATCAAGGTATACTAAGGTTGTACTTTGTTAATGTAGAATAAAATAATATTGCCTGTTTGCAGTATAATATATTTAATCATCTCTTTGTCCTGGAGAAGTGCCTCTGATCGTTTGTGTTTGAATATGTTAAGTAAAAGCTTGAGAACATGCACATTGCATTAGCAAGTCTCTGTCATTGTAGGATGTCCGACGGGTGCCAGGAGTAGCTCCGACCATTGTCCGATCAGCAAGTGAGACAAATGAAAAACGTCCCTTCATGTGTGCATACCCTGGCTGTAACAAGAGATACTTTAAGTTGTCCCACTTACAGATGCACAGCAGAAAGCACACTGGTAAGTGTCAGCATGGATGGGTATAAATCATGGTACAGGACGGGACAGCAAAGTGGGTAGGGTGATTTTAAGATAGCATAAGGTGCAAGAAATGATCTGCCAGGTCAGGGGGCAGCGAGAATCTGTCAGATGAGTATGTATGTACTCTGTCATCTGGGCAATGCCTCTTGTGGGTGTAGAAGATTCTGAATTTAGTGAAGAAAAACACAGAGCAGTGCTGACAGTGAGTAGATCGCCTCCCCTCCCTCTCTAACTGTTACAGGGCATCACTCAGGGCTGTGAATCGTCTCTTTTTTTTTTTCTCATTTGGGAGCATCAAGGCTTGCTCCAAATCTTAACTGTTGTTAAGTATTAAGAAGTGTCCTCTGCAAGAGGAACCTAGACATTTAGCATCCTCTTGTGTAAGCCTTTTCTGGTTGGGGGTGGAGTTAGGGATTGGCAAATGAGCTTCCTTGTGGGATCTTTCCATGAAGAACTGAGCCAGTATTTTGTAGGCTGAGACCTAGATTCTTTCTGAGTTCAGGCAATGTAAGTTACATCTCAAAATGTGGAAATCAAATGCCCTGCTGCACCTTGCCAAAGAGTAAACAGAATTGTTTCCCCTGTTGGGAGATTTATACTTTGGAAATGTATAATTACGATATACATTTAGATATGCATTTTTAATTGCCTACCATGTTTTTATTTAGACAGTTCTCTCAGTGCTAATCTAGAATCTGTGGATAAAGTCTGTCAATATGGATGCTCAGTTAACAATTAATATGACAGAAGGTCAAAGGGATGAGACAGACAACAGGAAGACAGTCCATACTGCCGTGACCTCGCAGATTGCCTAACCTTTCATAAAAAAAAGCAGCAAACTTTTCCTTTCAGAGACCATGTGGTGACATTAGTTAATTGTGTAAAATACTCATAGGTGAGAAATGAATGTTACAAGGCATTTCTAATTTCTGAATGGGCAAGTCACAAAACATTGGGGTAGACATCTTCAGTGTTGCTCAGATTACACATTCAAGATAATTTAGGTTGTAACTGAAATTTAGTCATTAGAGATAAAAGTCTGTAGAAATGTTATGCTATTTTCAATAAATTGGAAACAGAAGGAAATCTGGAGATCTTTTGGGGTCCATTAACAGCAGTATTTTTCTCAAGTATGCCTAAATTATTCTGAATGTAATCACTATTTCTTGAATTCCTAAAGTGATTTACTCTCTCTTTTAACAGTCATAATTTGCTTTTTCTGGTCCTGTATTTTGTTCCTTTTAGTTGCTTGGTTTTCTCAATATTTTTTATGGATATATCACAGGGACTTCAGCTTGTATCTATTTTGTTTTCCTTAACTGGAGAAGATTTCCAGCATTATACCACATATAATCTAGGCATGTAGAGCCACAAAAGCCACAGAAGACACAGGAGATAGGGCTGCGGCCATCTAGCACTCCTAGAGAGACTTCTCCCATTGTCTTTGAGGTCATGCACACCCCTTCCTTCTCCTTTGGTTTATGCTATAGTGGAACAGGGTAGAAGAAAATGTTTGCTTGGTTTTTTTTTGCTCCAAACACCTCTTCTGTACAGGCACACCCAGATTTTCTGCCACTATATTTTGCTATGTTGAGAACAAAACATTTATTTCTCAAATATTTGCAAGTTGCTTTCCATGGGAGGCCAGCTTGAGTCCCAAAGCTTGTTTTTGCTAATACAAATGTTGCCATTGATAAGAGTGCGTAAGTTTTCGAGGTTGCTTGCAGCTAAAGAGAGGAAGCAAGGGATAGTGCACTGCTGGTGTGAGAGCTGCATGGATGAGTTGCCTGGCTGATGCATTCAGCCTTAGGATCAGGAGGGAGTTCTCTTTATCAGGCTGGCAGGTTTTTGTCCTCAGTATGCTTACTAGCCATTCCCAGTGGTTATTGTCTGGAAATTTTACTTACCAGATTCCCAGCTGCTGTACAGGCTTAGAATATGATGCCTTTCATTTTTTGCCTCCTTCTATTATCTGTTAGTCCTACTTTTTGGGAGTGCTTGGTGAACTGTACCAGATGGCAGCACCTGGAGTGGATAGTCTATGAACACTTCTGAGTTAATGTATTTTCTTGGCTGCTTGGTGTGGTGAAGGTAGCTGGACTTGGTGGCTGTAATGGTGTTTTTTTCAGTCCCTTGCTCTTCAGGAGCCTGGGACAGTTGAACCAACTGTAGTAATGCAAATCCATTTCCAGTCTCCTTTGCAACTTCATGTCTTCCCCTGTCTATCTGACCCTGACTTGTGTCTCCTGCTTGTGGGAAAGCTGATTGTCAAAAGCAAAGTTTGGAAACCAGTTTTGTCCAAAGGCAGATCAATCATTGCTATGAAGAATGTGTGTGTCTTGTTGACATCAGTTACGGTAGCTACAGTTCTCACTTCTCTGCACCTTCATTCTTTTCTCCACCTGCTTGGTTTTATATGTTAGGGGATATCTCAAAGAGCTGATATGACTGGAGTGAGGCTATTGGTTTGTGTTGAGAATGATGTGGCTGTCTCTTAGGCTCTCTGATCATCTTTCTGTTTGTTACCCAATGAATTCTGAAACCCACTTCTAGAGTTCTCTACTATGTACAGAAATTGGGCTTGGTGGAATTAACATGCTAGGCAGAAGGTAGTTGGTAAACATAACACCCAATATTCCTACTAAATAAAGGGATGTGTCTCTTCTACTTCAATGATTTGATGGGGAGGAATCCTGACAAGCCAGTCTGAAGTCAGATATCAGATCAAGTGAAAGAAAATTTGGTTGTGTTTGGTATACCTCTCTATAGCCAACATAAAATATTCCTAGTCCTCCTGTAAGGTGGTTCTGGGTTCATTCATGAATTTGAAGCTCTTCCACCTTTCTTAGTGTAGTGGTAGGTCAATTTTTAAAATTATGAACACATGACTTGACAAGAAGCTGTTACATGTATCTAATATTAAACCAGCAGATAGTATCTTTGCAGAATAATATTTGCTCTTGATTTTTTTGTTTCTATAATAGATACTTATAGAGGACTAGATCATCAGATCTTCCATTCTTCACCAGTTGCACTATTACAAAATCAAGCAGGGCCCTGAAACACAAAATTGGATTCTGTAATCAGTTTTTACCAATGTTTCAACATAGCCTTAGCTGAAATAATGTTGACATTTTGTACCCTCCAAGACTGCTTATCCATTGTTAACAATGCCTTTATTGAAACATGTACAGCCAAAAAAGCTTTTTTCTTATCTTGGTGTATTTTCCTGCAGAAGATAGGCCTCTGGAAGGAAATGCAGAAGTACATATAACTTTTCAACAGTACAGCAATTAATGTGAGTTGTCATCCTGTGGCAGACTTCAGAGACTTCTTTGCAGAAACAAATTGATGTCTAGACCTCCATAAATTTCATTTATAGTAGAAATGTCAGCATTCTTGCCAGAGACCCTTTGGGTTCAGTGCCACACATTGGAAAAACTGGATTTATCCTAGCAGAAAGCTGAGTATTTTTGCAGAGAAAATATCCTCTGTCTGTTTGACAGGGATGTTCTTCAGCCTAAATACACTCAATTGCAGGTATGACATTGTACAATGAAGTATGAAAATCAGTAAACCAGGAAGGTTGTCCTGTATGTGGTAGGGGACTCAGCTCTTAGTGATGAACTTCTGAGGCTCTAGGGGTTTTAAATAATGCATTCTAATAATTATTTTTATGATAATCATCTAACAATGATTTCTTTGCTTTGACAAAAGCAAATACCCTCTTACTATGGCATGTGCCACTGTGCTGCTAAATACCTTACAGTCATTAGTGCTGTTCATCATTACAACACCTTTGAAAGACAGAGCTATGTCCTCTATATACAGAGAAGATAAATTGATAAATGGGTGTAATTGTGCCTGAGCTGGCAACTGCACAAGGCTGTGCTCGTATGAGTCGTGAGTGGTAACTTCTAGGATAGCACTCTTTCATTAGAGTTCCTTTGAAATACTGACCTTCATACTTAAGCCCTGGAATACCATTCCACAGAATGCTGTGGAAGCTGGAAAGTTACTTGGGTTCAAGAAAGAAATTCCATTAATGAATATTAAATAGGAAGACAACTTTGGCTTAGAAATTTGCTAACTTCTAAACTTCCAAACTTCTAAACTGCTGGATACTAGGAGAGTGTCCAGGGCAAGTGCTGCTGCATCCTTGTCATCTTCTGCTCTCCTGAAGGTATCCTTGGTGAGCCATGGTGGGAGACTGCTGGGCTGGATGGATCTTTGACCTCACCCAGCATGGACTGCATTTAGACTTACATTTCTATGGCATAAAATAAGAATGCTTATGTATTTAAAATACAAGATTATTTTCAAAATAGTCATGACATCTCACACCTGAACTCCAGTGTGGAGATGACAGGAACCATTACCTATAAAGGCTCACTAATAAATAAACATATGTTTTATCTAAGTTTGCTAAAGCAAATTAAGTTGAATAGAAAGATGTTACATTAGTGAGGTAAAGTTGTGATTATGTGGTTCAGACTTGTGGTCTCTGGTTCCAAAATCAGCCTTTTCTCATGTTTCCTGGTTATCGGCAGCCTTCTGCTCTTGCAGCACTCCTTCATTAAATGCAATGATGATGAATATTTTGTGCAACTACTGCAGCAGTAGGAATTTCTGTTTTCCCATGAATCTGGGCAAATGAATTTGCTCCAGATAAAATGTGCATGCTTCCTCTAGTTTAAGTTAACTCATTTTAAGCAAATAGGTTTATTTTATTAGAAGCATTTATTGTGATATGCACAAGGCTGACTCACACTTGTTCTCTGATTCTTGAGCTTTATTTTTTCTAAATATTTTCCTAAATACTACAGAACTGCTATTCCCTCTATCTTTTCTTATCCTCTCATCTCACCGGGTTTAGCCTTTCTTTTGTGTGCCCTCTTTCAAGTAATGAAATGTAAATAATCTTGGAAGCCTCTGAGTTGCAGGTGAAAGGACTGGTGAACCTTCATCTTCCCCTCCGGTTTTGTTCTGAAATTGTATATGGTCACATAGGAAGGTGGCAGCATTTTGAGATATTTTTCAAACATTGAGAGAATTTAGCCTTTTAATGGAGAAATTCTACTAGGCTTAGGGAAACCAGACACTGCTCAAACCCCTCTTGGCACAGTGATTTAATGAGGTACTAACAGACCTTTTCTGATCTGGATCGTTTCTGTCATCCTGTTCTGATGAAACTTATGGGAGTTAACAGGTATGTGACAGCTGGCTTTCGCAGGCATTTTGCTTGGCACTAGCTGACATGGAAGATGTAGAAGGATTTCTGTCCAAATATTGTGCCTCTTTTTGTTTGCTTGCTTGCTTTTTGTTTTTTACCCAGTGTCAGCATATCTCTGTGTAAGCACCTTGGATGGATTCCTTTAATATATGCGTTGGTTAAATTAGTCGTTAATTTAATCAAGATTATATTTCAAAGTATTTAAAGAAATACTTTCATGGGCATGCCATCAGACCCACTATGCTGTTTAATTCAAATACCTCCTTAACCATCTTCTGCATTTATATTGCAATTAGTAGACAATCATCCTGTCACTTCATTCTGCTCTGCTGACATTCCCCCTCTTAAATCTGCCAAAGGGCTGAATTCCTTGGAAGTAAGTGGTTTCTGAAAAGCAGGCACCCCCCAGGGAGTCCCTGCGGTCAAAGTGTATGGAACTATTTCAAACACCTGTGGCAACTTTAATCCCTTATGCTAATAAATTAAGCACAGCAGACATGGAAATTGTCCACACCTAGGTTTGAGAACCAGTAAACTCCTTTGGGTGACTGTCACAGGAAGTTAGCTTCTTCTTGCAGATTTAGTTGCTTTTGTAAATTTTTGATCTTAGCTACACTGGTATGAATTTGGAATGCTCTCCTTAATTTGCTGCTTATACTGTGTCACCTACATCAGGCAGCTTCTGCTTTAAACTACACTAGTTTGCACTGGTACCCTGAGATATACCTTTTCTTCTTCAAAATACCTTTTCCTTATCATAATAAAATCAGAAATGCAGACTCTTTCAATGAAGATTTATGAAAGTGATATGTGTTTAAAAATAGACCCAGAGAAATTAAACCCATTGCCCACTTCAACTGATGTTTTTTTTTAGGTCCTTCCTACTGGACCTTTGTTTTGTATCTCAGCTTTCCACTGTAGACAAAGCAGGTCCCTGCTGGTCTCATGTGTACCTTCCAGATAAAACCCAGCATTCTCCCAGCTTTGCAGTGAGAGATGTTTCATTACTCCTTGTGCTGAGGCCTTTGTGCAGGGCTGTAGCACTGTAAACAGACTTTATGTAGGTATAAATGTAGTTATATCTGGGGCTCTTGCAGGATTCCAGTGTTGGGCAAAGAGACCTTAGTCTAGAAGTGAATCAGATCTGAAAGATCATACAGCTCCTCCTGTAACACCATAAGGATTAGGGGTTTTTGTTCTGGCCACATTTCCCCAACTCTGTGCTATGCTACATGCCAGCAGTGTTTCCCTCTTTCCTCAAGCTCCTCAAGTGCTGCATTTCCTTTTGCATGTTTAAGCGGTTGGTGAAGTCCTTTGCATTGACAACCACATTCACTTGAGAAGCCAACCTGTAGGGATTTTTTTTTTAAACAAGTCAGAATTTTAGTTTTCCTCCCACAGAAAACCCATCCTGAGAATCTCTGCTGAACTGTATGGGAGGTGTAGGAAGAGTCTGTATTTACACGAGGCTTTGCAATAATTCATAGGCTTGCTACGAGAGGTGTGCAGCCACATGAGAAATTCCATTTAATGGTGCTTTGTGGAAGAAACATAATTTGTGTTTTGGGGAAGAATGTATTTTTCTGTGGTTGAATTTTGCTCTTCGTTTTCTTTTAATCCATTTAGTATGGTTAAAATTATCACCTACATGGATGTCATTGGTTTCATTTTTGCTTCAAATCCAATTTAGAGCAAACAGCAAGTTGTACCCTTGTACAAGTTATATATTACTGAAACAGGTAGAAAGGGCTTAATATGCTGAGGTTTTCTGAGAAATATAAAGCAAGAGATATCTGTTCTTTTCTAGCAGAAAACAATAAAAAATATTTGATGCAACCTGATATTTTTTGTAGCTTTAACCTAATGGGTTATTTTTTTTAGAATGAGTAGATTCAATGTCAGTGTCAATGCAGCAGAATTACATCAGCCTTTCCCCACCAATTCCAACACAGCTCTATGGTTTTATAGCAACTCGGCCCTGGTGCACCACTAGACTGCTTTAGACAGGACAGAAGTCTTTTAGTGTAACACGTTTCATCTTCTGATTCTGGTTGACATATTCTCTCATTTAGCCACATTTTCTCATAAACCATTTGTCCTTTACAGGTGAAAAACCTTATCAGTGTGATTTTAAGGACTGTGAACGGAGATTTTCTCGTTCAGACCAACTCAAACGGCACCAAAGACGACACACAGGTTAGTTGACAGCACCTCTCTGCTCATTAGAATTCATCTTTACATGTGAATTGTGATCCAAAAATTACACGTGTAAAATTCTGGTTTTCTGATGTGATGTCTGCTCATGCATGGTACCTGTAGTGCTGAATTCTTGAAGTTAGCTTTAGGAGAGGACTGAAGCTGAGTTTTTTTGTTGGCATTTCAGCACTACTCTGGTTGTATAGGTGTCACCTTGATCCTGCTGCCATCTTTTTGAAACAGCTTTCTTAATGAAACTGTTTGCTCTGTACTGTACCCCCATATAGGGAATATATAATTTTTAAAATCCAAACAGGTCTGCAAGAAAAAGTTGCCAATGATTAACCTGATAAATGCTATTGCTGGTATTCTGATGTTTGTGTGGCAATGTTAATAGGTGAATGCTGCCTGTGCATAACCTGAAAGGCTGGTGGATTTACTGGACATTTATACGTGGAAAGCAGAAGTGGAGAAACAAAAGCCACACCAGCTATAATGCTTAAGACCCTAATTCAGCAAACTACTTAAGTTTGTATTTGAGCCTTTCTTGAATTCTGCCAACCAAAGAAGGATTCTAGGAGCAGCAAGGAGAGAAACAGCAAAGGTCTGGCTGGTTGGATTGCACAAATAGCCTGGAAAACACAGAGCAGTTCACATACAGTGGAGAGGGCAACAGCAGTCATGAATGGGTCTGGGTCCTAGCTGGTCTTGTGTCTCTTTCTCAGTGAATCGTTTACTGGGTGAAATGTTCTGAGACAGCCAGAAATACTTGTGAGTTCCGTCCAAATTCAGCAAGTTGGGTTTTTTGCGCATATACCATTTTCTGGAAACATCAAGACAGCCCATTTCAGCATTTCAGGAGTTCTTGGAGGTCTCAATTTGATTGGCAGGGAGGCAACTGCCCTTCTCAAAGTCACAGAAGAGGAGATGGTGATGACTCCAGCCTCCTGGCTGGGAGTGGAACCATGAGGGCACCCTGCACAGAATATGAGAAAGGGCTTCAGAGTACTCTCTGACTGAGTCACAGCAAGAAACTGCCTTTGGGTCTCCCATCTCACAGGAACTGGCCTGACAATTGGTTTGCTCATTGTTCCATGGTGGATTTCTGCCTACTACTTTTCTTGCTGAAGATGTTCTATCCCACTTACATGGTGTTATTGAGAGATGCAGGAAGTGTCTCTGAAAGCTGGTAGTAAAAGTACTGTATTAGGATTATACATTTTTAACAACTGCATATTAGAACATATTTGTGTTAAGCAGTCCCCAAGACTTACGTGTAGTGTGTAAAGTAAGTAGTAGAAGTGCAAAGTAAGCTAAACCTATTGGAAGTATATAAAAATATACCTCTATATCTCTATTCTTCTTATGTCATATTTGCTCATAGTAGTTACAAGTAGTGCCAAGCCACAGGATCAGAATTCACAAAGTTTGCAGATCATCCTTAGCCCAACAGTGTAAGTGGGTGCTTGTTTATGATGGTGCTGTTTGGATGCTTCAGACCCAGACACCAGAAGAGGAGGTTACAAAAGGATGGTAGCCTGATTAATGACTTTCTGTAACATGTAGGCATGAAGCTGGGAGAAGCAGTTACAGTAACGAGTAAAAAAACATCCAGGCTGAAAATTCAGAAATAGCTGATTATATTCACCTTGCCAAAAGGTGTTGGGATGTAAGAATAAATTTCCTTTGTCTTTTCAGGTGTGAAGCCCTTCCAGTGTAAAACCTGTCAGAGAAAGTTCTCCAGATCTGATCATCTGAAGACTCATACCAGGACTCATACAGGTAAAACAAGTGCGTAAACTTTTCTTCACATTTATATTTCATTATTTTTAAATTTTAAATCAATGTTATTGTAAATGACATGATTAGAAAGTCTCTTAACTGGGAGTCAAATATTCAAAACTACAGAAAGAATTTCAGATTGCTTATTTTTCAGTGTGACTTCTTTCCCCGAGTGTCATAGTCAATTTTCACAAAAGGGATTTAGGTGATTTTGGAAACATCACTTTCTTCCTTCATCTTTAAAGAAATATAGCTTGGCAAAATATATTTTGTCAGCTATTGTGAAATGAACATCATGACCTCAGCTCACAAATGTCAAGTTGATCTATTGCCCTTGCTGAAAAAACCCTACCAGATAGAAATTTTAATTCTAGCTTCAGCCGAGAGTCTGTAATCTAAAGTATTCATGCCTACTCATGCTGCTCCTAAGTGTCAGTTGAGCCTAATGCAGGATAGCACGGCAAAGCTCTTGCTGTTGCTGCTTGTACTGTAATCTCTCCAGAAGATAAAAGGAGTGCCTTTTGCAGACTCACACTGACAGACACTGAAGTAAAAGCTTACTCAAATATTCAAGGACCTTTTTGTGGAAACCATAGTATTTCATATAAATACAGGGGAAAAAAATAGGAGGCTGTTTTAGTCCACTCTGCTCTCACGTAAATGTAAACACCATTAAGGAGCAACTGCAGCAAGCTCTATATTTTAGTTATAAGTTTTAGAAATATTCCTATGAACTGACATTTTCTGTTCCCTTCCACTATGTATGCAGTATTTTTACCAAGTAATTGTTCACCAAGCACTTTGTTATGTTATTAGGTGTCACAGTGTTTTCTATACTGGTGTTAACCTTTTAAATTCAGTCTCTGTACAGATGGACAAGGAGCCTGAAAATCTTTTTCTCCCTGCTAAGGATTCTTTTTTCTCTTCTGGACCATAAAAGCACATATTAAAATCTTTCAAAAATAAAGAATATTTAATAAAGGAGATGATTCATCTGAGAATAATGGCATTTTATGTGGCACTGGCCAAATAAATGCTTCAAGTAATGGCCATATCTTCACTTCCAATCTGCAAATGGTAAAGGGCATGGCTGTGTTCCTGGGTTCTCCTCATAGTCTCATTTTGAGCTTCAGGGTCTGGGTCTGTGTGCGTTTGCATGATATTTTCTTAATCAACAAGAGCTAACAATCTGGTTTGCTAACAAAATGGCAAGCAGTTGTCACATGCTAAGGTAAACTACATTCCCCATCACATTTATTTGCAAACTGACCTGTTAAATCATGGCTTCAGAATGTTTTTATCCCAGATTAGCTAAATCAGTGAAGAACTTGCTCTGTTTTTTCTAGCGAAACTCACCTCCCCATTCCAGTTCTTCTTTGCCCCATGTGATCCCAGCCCACACTGCACTCATTGCTGAAAGCAGCCTCACTTGAGCACTGATAATCTCATAGCACAGACTTCTGTGTGGGCTTGTTGCCTGCCACTGACTCAGGTTCTGTGCCAGCTCTGCAGCCCAGCTGTGTACTGCTATGATGATGCTCCTGTCGGCGGTTTTGGATGTGTCATGGTCCTCTGACTCTGAAATACACATATCCTGAAGGGAATGAGCAAAAGTGGTGGGTGGGGATTTTGCATCTCCATGTTGCCCTGTAGCATCATTTCTCTTTCTTTCTTGTACCCCCTAAATTTTGCAAGAAAACACCTGGCTCAAGTTAATCCATATTAAATGGTGATGAAGCAAAGCACAGGTGACCTCCATCTAATTCCATCCTAATTTCAAATCAACTGCCGAAGTATTTGTTAATACAAATTCAGGGGGTTTTGTCTCCACAAGCAATTTTATTGTGACAGCAATCTTTGCTGTAGAAAGCAAAAAAAATGAATCAAAGGAAAACTCCATACATCTATATATAGAGTTTTAGCAATGGAATTGTGATTTCTGATATCTTTACAGTGAAGCTGTACAAAGTAATTTGCGGCCAGCTTGGAACTAAAAGAGATTGGTACCCTCTGTTGCAAGAGGACAACCAGAATTTCTTGTGAAACAGCAAAACTGTGCTGATTTTACTGGGGTAGTTCAGTGAAAAACTGGCCAATAATAGAGAACTTCCTTCAGTTCACAGAATGGTTTTGCTAATGTTGCTGAGACGAAAGAAAGCCACTTTATACAGTCTGTGATTTTTATCAGTAGCTCTGGCCAGATCAGTTTTGTCCCACACTGTTTTATGCACTCATGTGAGATAGTTGATGCTTTTGCCAGCATGTCCGTTAGTGGATAGAGTCCCCCCCACCCCCTTTATATATATTGCACAGGTTTTTGCAAACAGAAATAAACATTTTTGCCTGAATTTGGTGGTTTGTGAAAGAAACAAAGTGTGAGGCAAAGAAGAGAAGATTGCTGAGTGAGCTTGTACAACCCCAGTGTGTCTGGAGTTGGAGAGTACAAGGTCTATAGACAGCCCCGAAGAGCCCAGTCCCAGAGCTGAACCTACTTTAAAATATTGCATCTATTTTGGGGAAAAAAAAAGAAAATGCAAGTCTAAAAGAAACATGAGTCACTGGGCACTGGTCTGAGCTAATGAAAACATTCCATCAGCATTCCTGCAGCATCAGAAACACGGCTGAAATTCCACTTAAACATTGTAGAAAATCAAGAGGCCAGATTAAACTGTAAAAAGGTGATGGCATTTTGTGTTAAAATTGAGTGTCCTTTGCTTGAGACCATTTTTAGCCAATATTATTTTCATGGGAATGTTAGAAAAATACTGAATATTTAGAGCCTTTTACATCTCCCATAGATATGAATGTACTTTATTTAGACAGTAGTGGGAAACTTCCAGTCTTGCTCTGCAGACTTCATGCTGAACTCTGTTGCTTCTCTCATATTCGCTTACACTCACCAGTTTCAAAGACCTTCAGCCAAAATTCATTGAACTAGCTGGAAAAAGTCTCCTTGACTTGAGGTCAAGCTCTAAACAGTCCCTGACAATTTTCACGGTGACTAACAGTATGTCTGCACCACAGTCCAAGGTGTGACTGAAGCTTGTGTGAACTCCAGGGTGACTTTTAAACTAGTTTGTTCAAGAGCTGAGAGCACAGACATGGCAACACGGGGTTCAGTAAGGGCCTGTCTTTGGGAGGGAACCACTGCAAAATGTTCTACATCATCAGAAAAGGCTGTTGTTAAACATCAGCTGTGGGAGATGTAAGAAGGCACCGAGTGCTGATGTGAGCAGGATTTCAGGGCACTCCCACACCCTCTCAGGACAGCCCAGGATGCCTTTCACCCTGACAGGGGCTCTGCCTAGCTCCTCACAACCTCACAATAAAAATAGCAGTGTCTTAGGTGAGCTGTATACCCAGTTAATAACAGGGTGTTTTGTTAACAGGTGAAAAGCCTTTCAGTTGCCGGTGGCCCAGCTGTCAAAAAAAATTTGCCAGGTCTGATGAATTAGTTCGTCATCACAACATGCACCAGAGGAACATGACTAAACTGCAGTTGGCCCTTTAGACAGTTCAAACGAGGGAATAAACCAGATGGGACATTATGAGCTACTGCAAACTTTATCAGCCATCTTCGATCACCTCTGTCAGAAAGCTGCAGCTGTCTTCGCATCCCATTTGACACAAGTTAACTAAACTGTAGGATTCTGCTCGGCCTTGTCTTCCATTTGGATTTACACAAGTTCCTATTCAATAAGTTCAAGAGATTTTTATTTGTGATTTTGTTAAAAAGTAAGCAAGATCACCACAGTTTCAAGTTTACTATGAACTGTGCTTACATTCCATATGTCTCCAGTTTTCGGGTTTTATTTTCACATGAACTTTTCTAGGTACATGTTCTTGTACTTTTTTAAGTCCTGCAGTGGGTAGGGTGATTCCTCCCCGTTGAAGGTAAGCGTTACACTTCCTGCATCTGTACATATGCTGAGGTTTCCAAATGCTAGTGCAGCTATTCTCACAAAACGAGACAGAACAATCACCCGAGATACTTTTGGTAAACTTTGTACTCGTGCTGCCAAAGGGCAAGCTTTTAAAGTTGGAAGCTCTGCTTTTGAATTTTACAAATCAAACCTTTTTTTAAAGAACGTGTTTCTAGAGCAGCTGGAGCTCGATGAACCAGAGCCTCTCTGTACAGAAAACGAGAATCTTACCACAAAGTTAACTTGTTTTTTAAATAATCACATAATTGATCCCCCAAACTGTTTTGTTTGTCAAATTACTCTCTCCCTTTCTCTCTCTCTTTTTAATGTATTGGTTTAAATTTATTCTATCATGAGATACATAGATCTCCTTTACACAAAACTAATTCCAATCATTGTAGACATTTGGGATTTGTTTACAATGTAAAGCCACACTGGTTATGTGGCTAGCAAGCTGTATAAACTTAAAACTGAACTTTTAATGGGGCTGGTCCAGGATCTCCATTAACAGATTACTCTTAAGATAAGTAACTTAAAAAGACTCTTTGTCAAGTATATGTGAAAAAGACATTATTAGTGTAAGGAAATATATTGTTTCAGGGTTTTGGGAGGAGGGGTTTATTATTTACTTCTAATTGCTTGAAATTGTGTGTATATATATATCTGATAATGTATTGCTCTTAGACATCTAAAATTAGAAAGTGTATAAATATTAGATGCATCACTGTTCTGATGTTGTTGCTGTTACAAACTATTGATAACACTAAGAATGTAACCTGCATTTTTCACTGAGCTTTCAATTAAAGCCCATTCAAAGAGAAACAAATGAGAGTCTAACAGATGTCTTGTTTCATGTCTGGTATTAAATTTCAAATGCCCTGTCCAATAGTATCCTTTTTTTTTTTTTGTATATAAAGGTACCACCAGCACTGATGACCACTAGTTAACCTGTCCAGGTCTTGACCACAATTTATCCATCTCACTTGGGAATCATACTGGCAGCAGAAAACAGTGTCAAGTTTCATATTGTGCTATAAAACAGTTGTTTCAATCGTTCGTCTTCTTACCAAACTATTCCTTCTCTTTCGGCCTGTGACATTTGTATAAGACCTTTGTAGAATAGTAAAATCCAGTTTATAAATAGCAGTACTGGCCTCCTGTAGCAGTGCACCAAAACCATAAGCACAGATAACTTCTTAGATTAGGATGTCATAGACTGACTTTTAAGTAAAAGTTAACTTAGAGTTGGGGTGGCTTAAATCAGTTCAGCAGGTTGAAAAAGACAGTCTTTCTTAGATGATGAAGTGTGAAAATGAAGATAAAAAAATATTACTGTTTCTTTGTCATACTGCCTACTTTTCTTTGGAAGTAAGTACAGCCTGCCTCAGCGCCCTTTGACCTTGCAAAATATTTGTATCTCTTTAGCAAAAATCTTTAATGTTTCTTGCCAAGCTTTTTTCTTTAATGTACACAATAGAGTTCTATGATGGGTTGAGCTTTCTCTCTTAAAGTGCAGCTGCATCGTCAAGAAAACTCAACAGTTAATTCTTCAAGTCCTCTTTTTCGCATGGGTATTGCATGACTGTTAATTACTGTTGGGGTACTGTGACTCATTTGTATCAGTCAACTTTATCTTTTGCTGCCAAAAGACAGCATCTCTCTGGAGAAACTCATAACAAGTGTGGCAAACATCAAATATTTGGAGTGAATCGTGTACATAAAACTGCACGGAATTAAAAAATAAAGCAACTCCTCCTGCTTTCTTGAGAGAAAAGTTCAGTCACAATAAAAATGCCCTCTGATTTACCCAGCAGACTTCTGCAACTACAAAACAATCTGTTTTTCAGTCTGCACCCAAAATAGAGAGCTGCCACGAGTGTTTATACTAAAAGCCAAAAAAAGAAAAATCAGCCTCCAGTTGTGCCTGCATTAGAAACATAAATAAAACTATCTTTGTGAAACACAACCAGAACTCCACTGCAGCACAGGCCAGACTTCCAGTGACCTGTAAATAACTACAGCCATGGTTTTGCTGCTCAGTGAATTGCATGCCAAATAATAATGGTAGATGGCTAAAAAAAATGAAGCGTGTGTTGATGAGTGACAGAGCATGTCCTTTTGTTTCTGCTGTCACCACTTTTTCAATGAAAGTACTTTTTGCTACCCTGTTGTTTGATGATCATTACGTCCCCCAACCCACTGAGTACAATGAAGACAATAATAAATGTTTACAAGATTTTAAAATTCTTTTATTGCTAGTCATTTTGCAGCCTTTGTCATGAGAAGCATTTTATGTCTCTCCCTTTCATTTCCCTGTTTTCAGGATTCTATCAGCAAGGTAAGCCACCTTTATTGAAGTGCTTTACTACATGAATTTCTCAGAAGCAACCCCCAGACGCTGGTTCTTACAGTGGGCAATTCCTCATTTTGCGGTGAGCAGAAACTGCTCAGCAGTCCGAGTTTCTGTGAGCTTGACCTCTGTATGAAAGATGAGGGGGCTGCACTCTATTATATCTTACAAGTATCCTTAGCTCTCTGGAAAATTTTCAATCCCACAATTAATTGAGCAAATCTTTTATGCCTCTGCCCTCTGTTCTTAAACTGAAAATAGTGACCGATGTTACTTTGGCTGATGGTTAATGTCTTACTGTGATTGGCATACCATTCCTGTCCTGTAGCTTCCATAGCCCCTTGGAATGGAGAATTATGTAGACAACACTTCCACTTTTTCTTGTCACTGCATGATGTCCAAGATGTGTTAGGTAGGAAAGGGAGCGCGGTCTCTTCTCTCTCTGATGGTGTCAGCTGTGATTCGAGGGTTCACTTGCACCGTTTTTTTTCAAGGTAGGTGAATCCAGCAAAATGTCCCTTGTACTTTAGGAAAAGATCAGAGCTAACATGCCTAAATTGTGACCACGTGATCATACTTTTGGTGCATGTCATATTCTTTAAGGGTACAGACTCTACTGACCAAATGGGAGGTGCAAATATGTTATCTTGCTGCAATTAGGCAATGAATGTGAAGACAGTCCATCCTCTGGACAGGTGCTGATTCCTGTGAAAGAAGGGGGGCACTTGCAAAGAAGTAGCTCTTTCCTTCTCTTTCCATGGTGAGCTAGTTCAGTTGTTCATTTTAGAAGCTACTCCACCCAGGCCTGTCTGTTTCAGGATGCCAGTAGGATTCATTTCACTGCTCCACCAACCAACCTTACAGCAACTGGGAATGGTTCCTGAAGATGCAGGTAGGTGCCTTAAATGAGTTTTTCTTCCTTCTTCCCTTTCCCCAGACAGGCACTGAGAAAAACATATCATGGACAGTCTTTTCCCATAATCTGTGTGACCTGACAGCGAATCCAATATGATAAGCAAGCTGCTCCCATCACCTCATCCAAAAGCCCAACAAGATTCTGGAGTGTATCGAGGGGCTCTGAGAAGGTGCCTGCAGCCCCACACCTCAGAGCAACCAGGACCTCTCCTGAGGTGGGTACACAAAGGCAAGCAGCAGGTGGAGGTGTGCTGCCAGAGGACATGAAGAAGCTCTAATGCTCAGTCCTGCTCCAGCCCTGTTTGTACCTTCCCCCTGGGGCAAGTGCGGGCAGGGAGAATCACTCAGCTTTTCAGCTGGAAAACCCCTTTTTGCTTGGGGGTTCCTCCCCTCCAATTAACAAAAAAGTAATTAAAGACAGTGTATGCAGTTCAGAATGGCACTAATGGACAAGAAAGCCCAGCTGCAATATTTGTGAAGATCCAATAAAAGATTCATTAGGATTCTTTTAGTTATTGGAAGCCCTGATGACATGAAGGAGCCTAATGAAACAGAAGACCTGGTCACAAGAGTGATGAGATTAAAAAAGCCCAAACCCAAATCCCAACCCCACTGACACCATTCTAAAAATTAGACAATTAAGAGTAAAACCAGGAATGTAGCCAGAACTATTCCACCTCAAATAATAAACACAAGGATAAGTTGCCAAGTGAGGTCAAAGAAGCAAATGGTAAAGTGAGTTTAAGAGACAGCTAGACACTTTTATGGGGAGAGAGGGGATTGAAGGATACAGTGACAAAACTAGGGGTAGAATTGAGATAAACCCAGAGGACAGGCACGGTGGGCCAATAGCCTCAGAGAGTGCTCTGAGCCCCACTTGCTCTGTCGAGGAGCAGAGCGGCTCTTGGAGTTTGGGGTAGACTTACCAGGGCTGTCAGCAGTGTACTCTGAGGGGTGAAGGAAACTGCCAGAACAGTTTGAAGGGAAGATGAGCCTGGCAGACAGAAATGGGTGTGTTCTCAGTGCACTGCTCCTAAGTGCTGCCCTTGGTTTCACTAGTGAGATGCCCTGACAGACTTGCTAAAAACCAGGTTCTTGAAGAACTCCTACCCAAGCAGCTTGTGTTCTTGCAAGTTACCAATGCAAAGGACAGAAAGAGACACCAGAATTAAAAACAGAAAGAAATAAAACTCCCCCCCCCATTTTTCATGAAAGACTACTTGTAATATAGGAAAGAACAAGGTTGGTTAGAATATGATTCAAATGAGGCAAAGACAAAATATACAAAGGTTATATTCTTCTCTGCTTGTGCAAAGCTTTGCATACTTTCACGTTGTCAGCACAGCCTGTGTCGATTCCCATAAAAAAAACTGGCAGAACTTCCATGGCTTCAAATAGCAGCATGATGAATCCTAGTTTTAAGTGCTTGGCCATCTCTGTGCTGGCAAGCAGATGTGGCTCCACCAGCACAGTACAGTTCTTAAATGACGGTGGTGAGGGAACCAAGACTGGCATGGCCCCTGGAAGTCAGCCAGAGCATCAAATAAACAAAGTGCACTTTTCTGTATAGATTGAAATCCAAACACAAATGCCAGCTTCTGCTGCTAAAAAAGTTAGCTTTGACAACTCGAAAGGCTCTGAGCAGTGGAGATGCTCTGAGGAAGGTATTATCTTAGAAGCCATGCATAACATAGATAGATCTTGTGGTAGGTGCTGGAGGAACACTGAGTAGCAGGATGACCCTGCCCCAGAGAGGTTGCAAGCCACAGACAAGGCTTTAAAAGACAAGTGTTTAAAGGCACTGAAAACATTGAATGAGAAGGTATAGTCCCAGGCAGGGCTTTTCTATTCCCGGTGACTCAATGCCTATCCCATCGGTATAAATATAATTTTATAGCATCACTATTTTTTATGTGAAACAGGCTAGTTATGTTCTGATCAACTCTGACAGAACGAAGATCTTAATCTACAAAAATAAGCTGAGCAGTCATGGAAAGACCTGGCTGATCATCCTGGCTTGAATGGCTAGATAAATCTAATGTAAAACTAGTTGCCTTTCCCCAGCAAAAAAAAAAGCCCTTTTGCTGCAAGGGAATTATAAAAATATACAGGGCACTGAGACACTTTAGCATAGAGGTGCAGGAGAGAAATACAACCGTATTTATTCTCAGGCTGTTTCTTTTTATGGCTCATTCTCATCTGAGTCATGCTCCAGAACTCCCATTCATTTGAATGAAATGTTGAAAAACAACTACAAAAAAAAAAAGTGTCCTCATTGCCTGGAAAAAATCCTGCTCCAGAGTTTCTTGGGAAATGGTGTGTCCTCACGCACTTGCTCTGCTCATACAATACTCATGTCTGCTCAATGTTTCCTCCCAGGAAGGTCCCTGACATTTTTAACTGCGTCGCTGAAGTTTTTAGGTTAAGTAACCGGTGTAGCTGCACAGTGAAGGTACATTGTGAAGGCAAATAGGTTTTTATCTGCTGTAAGGCAAGCACTCCAACCCAACAAAGACCTGCATTTAGGGCAGAAGAGCTATTTCACTCTCAGCCACTAGACGGCTCAGCCTAGAAGTTTGCTTGGTTTCAGAACAACCCCGGCCGTGGGGATGCAGCGCAGCCAAGCCGCCCGCTGCAGCGGGGGAATTCCTGAACTTGAACAGAAAATTACAGGACTTGCAAAGCAGGAGTCAGAGCTGAAGACTATCATGTAATGCAACTCAAAATGTAGTTCTGCAGCCTGAGTACGGTATTGTGCTGTTACTGTAATTACAGCACTTATCCAGATGAATCTGGTCAGCTATTGAGAATTACAGAGTTTTTAAAGTCTGGTCCTTGAGGCTGCATAGGATGGTGCTTCATGCTCTGAGAGACGTGTGCTGTGAATCACTCACTGCTTCCTACCTCAGAATTGTGGAGATGCATGTTTCTTTTATTAGAAGGAAGAACTAATAGAAAATCAAAGAAAGAAAAAGTCACATAACAGCAGGATTTGAGTTGCCTGCAGTGAATACTGCCCTGGTGAACATCCACTGGATCAGCTGAAATATAAATCTCAAATTATTTTTTACACTGTTGTGGGATGAATGAAACCCCTGAGTGACTGAGCTGCTTCCTCACCCCACACTAAGCTGCAGGCCTTCAGCATGGCTTGTTACAGACTTCCCCTTTGTGAAGCCAGGCTGGGGAGGATGAACTGCAGTTTGCAATACTGAAGGTCATCACACAGGACAAACAACCTAACAACAGTCTAATACTTCTAAGCTGTATAAATTCCTAGTGTCTGCTGCAGGCAGAATCCAAACACTAGTGTCAATTCTGTACCATGCCCCAGACTGCCAAAAAACATTAATATAAGCATATTTATCTGGGCTGCAGTGTGTTACAAGAATTCATTAGGACAATATGTGATATGGTGCTGAAACAGAAGGCTGGGTTTCTCTGGCTGGAGATGAGGAAGTCTAGTCCCTGCTGAACTTTTACTACTGATAAAGACAATGTCTGCTGGCAGCATTCATTTTTTACTAGGCCATCTGCATCTAGTCAAGGATAACTTGACTTTCTGAAAAAGCCATACATCAGAATCAACCCTGTACAACTTTCGCTTGATGAGTAAAGCAACACAAAGAAAGACCAAGATGGTTAATAAACTTCTTTGGGAGCAAAAGGTCAATGCTGGTGTAAACAAGGCAGTGTCATAGTACTATACAGAAGCATTGAAGTTCCTTGCGTGTTTATATGGCTGATGCCCCATTTCTTTTTTATCAGTGTTTGTTATCATTTATTTTGCTCTGCTTTAGCTGATCTATAAATCTTTATAACAGTGTTCATTATTTTCTTAATTTTGTCATCTCTCCTATCAACTTCTATCACCTGTTTGTGTCCAGTATGTTTGCTACTCTCCGCTGCTTGATGGCTGCCCACGATTAGTTTTGTTAACCCTTTAGTTCTCATTTACCACACACAGGTCTAACAGTTCAGTCCCTAGAATCTCTCTTTCTTTCTAAAGTTGCATCAAACACTGAAGACATTTCCATTGTGTCCTTAGCAAATCGCTAACTACTAAAGGCAGAGGTGGGGTGGCAACAGGTTGCTCTGCCTGTCCTCCCAGACTTTGGCTTTCATGCTTTGTGGCTGCACACATGGAAAACGCAGCACTAGAAGCTGGACTGAAGTCCCCAGGCTCCCTTCACATAAACCACCGATCATCAGCCAAACATTTTATTCTGAGCTTGGGCTTAAGTAAAGATGGTCAGCTAACAAGACAACGTTCCATATCCACAACGACCAGCATGAAGCAGCTGGAACCCTGGTAATGTTTTTCAGCTATTCAGTGATACTTGCTTTAGGGCCACAACATTTAAAACCTCATAGGCAGATAGGTGACAGTTGCCTAGAGAACAAATTGAGCATTATAGAGAGAACTAAAATTCTTCATTAAAGAATATCAAAGAAAAAAAGAAAGGAAGTGTTTCTTAGTGAAGAACCTCTATAGTTCACCTTTTTTCCTTTGTTATGTTATTTTGTTTCATGTAATTAGATTACAAAAAGTTTTGTACAGTCTAGATATCCAAAACATATAAAAAAATTGGAATGACCCAAACCAATTTTTGAGGGATGGCTTCAGCAAAAAATATTACTCTTTCTAAGGGTTTACATCTTGAAACATTTTGCTTAATAGGGTCTTACGCAATGTAATTTCTAATGGCACCAAAGTATTTATTGGAACTGGGTACTATAGGAAACAAAAAATATACTAAAGACTGAATTTCCTAATTAACTACGAATTTTGAGACCAGCCAGTTAAAACATTAACCTCCCCTGTTAATAAATGTAATACAATATAATACACTCCTAATAGTACGAGTCTCTGCTGAATCTGCAATCTTCAGCTCTTAGAAATGAGCAAGAAGCCCCATGTTCCTGAAGTCAAGAGGAGTAAGATTTCTAGTTGACCAAAAATTGCTGGAATAAGTTCAAAACCCACTGATTATTCCAAATTTAGTATCCTAGTTATTCCACATGAGTATACAGTTAGAGGATGTTCCGCCACATTGATAGCAAGACTAGAGGAAGGGCTTTTGTTGGGATTGTATTCTGTATGTCCTGCAGTTCAGCTGGATTCCGGTACTGCTGATACGTGATTCTGCATTTAACTCTGTAAGAGTTGTCCACTATTTAGATAGAATAAAATTGCAGGTGACAGAGAAACCTAGGACAGGTTTTTTCAGTTGCATGTTTTGTTTTTTTCCTGTTCACTTCCCCTCTCTGCCTGGAATAAGTATTAAATGTTTGAAGACAGGGATGAGCTAATCTTGAGACCTAGTTGAAATACTGGCCCTCACTTTAGGAACAATGTAGTGAATAGTCATGAAATTAATAACATTGGTTTTAGTCAAGGGAAATTTTGTCATTGTGTGTTGTTTAACTTGGCCATTTGCTGGAAATTGCTTAGTACATTCCTGGCTATTTTTGCAGAGATCCATCTTTAAAGTCAGGGTTGTTGTTTTACATTTTAAATGCTTTTATTCAGACATATACTAAAATTTTAAAAAAACCCATAAGTAACCCAGCTAGATTTTTCAATTGTACTTTTAAATCAAAGATTATTGTGATAGAATTTTTAAATTCTTCTCTTTGATATCAGTGCATTTAGAATTCTGGCCTTTTTTGAAAATATTAGTAACTGGTGAAACAATTTTGCCTTCTAGTGGAAACTCTGGATTTCAGTACACTGTGCAGATTGCTTAAGCTGACTGACATGAAATTTAATTTGCATTAATCAGCCACAGGCAAGGGCAAAATAAAATGACTGTGACCCATGACAGTAGGATTTTAGAGCATTTACAAAATTATGCTTCTAAGCAGCACAGAAAAGCAATGGCTAACATAGGGCATGTTCTGTCTGATTCATGAAGTGAATCACCCTAATCCAGCCTGGTTGTCAGAAGAATTTGGGCTGCATTCCTGGAGCAGGAGGCCCTCAGCTGTGATCTGACAAAGAACATAGGGTGTGATACTGAGGGAGAATTTGCCACAGTGAATACAAATTAAAACATTCCAGCTTCAGCAGGTGTACGTGGCCCAGCCCCAAACAGCCACCTAACAAACCATCAGATGCTGCACTGAGCAAAGTCCAAATGAGCAGCAACTCCGTGGGACTCGGCCACCTCTGTGCACTGTTGCCCATGCCAGTTGTTACCTTTGACTAAACAGTGACTTAAACTTCCCCTCCTGTGTGCTGTAGCCTGTACTGGGGTGTGAATTAAGCAGTTCAGGGATTCTGCAAAAGGTAACTTGGAGGGCATAGTTTTGGCTTGCATGAGTTGGCCATTGAAATCACAGTTCGAGGCCTCCTTGTGCTAGATGGGCTGCAGAAATGTTAGGTCTGTGAATTATCTGGGACTTTCTTGAGTTTTTCTGCTCAAAAACCAAAAGATGGTATAATTTAGTGTTGAAATTTTTCACCATATTCCAGTGCTAAATCCAGCCAATATTTATACCACAGGTAAAAGTACCCATCTGACTAAACAGTTCCTTCAGAACTTTTTCAACCATACTTGGTTTTATTTCTATGCTTAGAGTCTGCACCAGACATGGAGTTGGTAATGAGTCGTGGATAGAGTGTTTTAAAGATACAGAACATGATTATGCACTGCCAACATTATATATACCTTTATTTCCTGCTGATCACTGTGAACACTTAACAAAGCTGAACATTGTGATGATTATTTATTACATATGATATTGTATTTGGTGCTGCTCAGTGTAACTGTACAAGGAAAAATATCTCTACTATGTTACTGTAAGGAGATAGTGATTTCCTCCATAACATTAATTCATATTAGTTTCTTGTGTGGAGTTAATGCATTGTTATTATATTGATGTGGCTTTGAACTCTGAAACGTTTTAGTATAAAGCACATTGCTAAGTTAATTAAAGATATGAACTGATTTTTCAGATGGGCAGCCAAACTTAGATATCTGTCCCAAATTTCAATTTCATTTGGCCAAAATTATGTTTAATCTTTTGGGTCTTCTTTGTGGAAACAAAATTATGAAAACTGCTGTGTCAAGTTGAACAAAATATTTCTCTCAATTGACAAACTGAATATTTTGTTTCAGTATATTTTGTTTCAGTATCTTGTGAGAAAAATAAAGGCATTGACGGGTACAGATCTACTTAAAAAAGTCTTGTACTCAGTGCTATGGAATGCAAGCATTTGGGCTGCAGAAAATGCAATTTCAGTTTTCTCCTCTTTCTGGTTTAATTTCAGTGAATCATTTTTATAACAACCACGTACAATAAGGAGATTTCCATCAGGCAAACATATCACATTTTTACCCACAGATACAGGAATGCTGGGTTTTTTCATTACATCAGATAAATCAGAAAAACTGGTACTTGTGGCACTGGAAGTTTGGTCAATGATTACCTACTACAGACCTGGCAGGCACTGAAGCTGTCACGTAACAAGACTGCACACCCTCATAATATCATTAGTCAATTATACCTTAAATCACTTTGTTTTAATTTACTAGTTGAAGTCTCAGTCAGAACAAAGATGAACAAAAATTGCTGCTGGTAGGAGTATGCCTGAAATCAGGCATTTAGTCTGTGCTGAGTTCTTCACAGCTGGTTGTCAACACAATGAAAACTTTGGAAGTGAAGAGCTATATAAGTAGCCAGAATCTCAATCCATCTATACCTGTAGTTAAGAAACTATCACAATGTTCAAAATATGAAAGGTGCAAAACTTAGAGCCATGGAACTGTAACATTTCACATTTCAGAGATGTGCTGTTTCCTCCAAGAGACTTTCAAAAATAGATTGTGGTAAAACATGGTTACGTGATACAATGGGAAAAAATCTCTACTAAAGAAAACTTTGGATAAGGGTCACTAACTTGAGGGAAGTGCTTATCTCCTTTATTTGTTTCCATTATGTAATGAACAGTGCAAAATAGCATTCTGGTATCCCATTGTGCCTTAATTTTTTCAAAATAGGACTCAGAGATGGGCATATATGTCAGTTCTCTGCAGGAAACACATTGCTTAATGTATACGAACATTTTAATAAAAACATAACCAGGTGAAGGTCTGAAAGGCTGTTTCCCTTTACAGACTAAGAAAAAAAGCCACAGAAGCAAACTGTTTTTGTAAATGACATCTCTCACTGCACTCTGCTATGATAATCTATAAAGGCTCACAGTCGTCATAATTTCAAAAGATTAATTCTGCTTAAATTGTCAATTGAGCAAAACAAGACGTTAGTGGGGTAGTTAGCTATGTATCACAATATACTAGATAAAGGATTATGCCCCACTTAAGAATTAATAACATTTTAAACCTCTACATAAACTATTTTTTTTTATCAATAAACATGTCTCTGACTGAGGGCCAGATGCACTCACAGGTCTTAATTGTACAATCCAGTGACTAATCCCCACTTGATCAAGATGTTACTGACTTAGCAGCTGTCTGGAGAGTGACAAATTTATGATTCAATTGCAATTTCATCTCAAACTTGAAACTGCATGATCATTTGTGGGAATTAGCTACCTGATAAGATAACGAGGGTGGAAGAAGTGCACATAATTCTGTGCAGCAGAATCGGAGTGTTGCAGAACTCTTTAGGATGCAATGGAAAGACACAAATGGCCATTAAGGGATTAGCCCATCACTGATTGAGTGGCTGCACAGAGTTGAGGTTTACTAAATCACTGAAGCGGTAGGTCATTATCCTTGGATACAGGAGACAGTTGAATCTGTGTCCAAACACATGAGCAGTAAATTGGAGTGAACAGAGTGTGCCAAAAATGAAAAAGAAAAAATGCTGAACCCTTGTTCTTCAAGTGTTCAAATTTCCAGGTCATACCCCAAGTTTTTTTCTTTCTTGGCATAAAATATATTTTTGCACTGCCTTTAGTATCAGCATATTCTTGTCTCTGTAATCTCTTTTGAGTGTATTGCTTCCCCTCAATGCTATCAAATTTGTGCTTAGTTAACAAATGCTGAAAGTTAGATAACATTTCAGAAACTGATTAGGAAAGTCAATGTTAGGAGTTTCCCTCTCCAGTTTTGATGGCTTATGCACAGTTACTACTGGATATATAATTAAAATAAATGAGTTTTCCTCATTAGGGTTTTGTAATGATAACATTTTGGTAGGTCTCTTTTCTCCAGTTGTTTTGTGTGCTATTGAGCTGAATCAATAGTTTCAATTATTTTGAAGAGTTGTGACAAAAGTAATGCCTTTGTTAAAAACAAATACAATTGTTTTTTCTTAAGAGAGAAGCCATAAAATGCTGCAGAAACAACACATCACTCCAGCCTTCCTTGAACATGTGTTGATGCAGCTGATGAGTAAAATTAACCGCTGAGCAATTCAATTTCAGGGTTCTGTAACAATATGTCTAAAGACTATTTGGCAATTCAAATTAATAGCTTATATATGTCAAATTTTGGAATTTTTGCTGTGCTGGCTATGGCCTTTGGCTAGCCTGAATAAGTCCAAGATCCCTTGGGGCTATTTCTTTGTGAGTTGAACTTAGTGATCTCTTTTCCCAAGGTATAGATGCATCTAATGTTGTTCAATTTATCTCAGTCTAGAGGGGCACATAACTTTAGAGGGACTCGTTTCCTGAAGCATAGTGCATTTCACTAGAAAATTCTGAGCTAGTAGATTGGAGAATTCACCTTCAGAGAAATCTGGTTAATTTTCATCATGCAATGAGCAATTTTTACTTCCTAACACAACAATAAAATATGCAGTACAGAACAGAGATGGAGCCAAAGTTGAACACTGTACTCACCTCTAAGTAAATGTTTTTAACACAAGTACAGTCTACTGAGATTAACAGAAAAGGAAGGTGAATGCATTCAGCAAAAAAGATCCTAGGCCAGTTAAGCTTATGGAACCACAAACACATGTCCTGTTTTGCCCAACACTTATGGTAGCAGGAATGTTGTGTTATTTCCCAGTTCTTTTGCTTCCTACCAGCCCCAGCTGTTGAAAAACTACTGAGTTTTGCCTGGGTCTTTGGGAACATGCTAATACCTAAAACAGAAAATAGAAGAATTGGGCCAGTCTAACTCTGACTTCAGCAGGAACAGGAACAAAATAAAGCAGAGACTAGAATAAGTTTGGGGAAAATAAAAGGAAAAATAAATATGTGAAAAATATCACAGAAGAAATTACTGTTTTGTAGATTTGGACATAACTTTAATGGCAAGTCCAAAGGTTTAAAGTAGCTGAAAATCTTTATCCGCATTTTAAAGGTTGAAATCTTTGGCCAGCTCTACTTTCTAAGATTCTACTGATGTCCAGAACATTTGGACAAGTATATGGTGGGTAGGACTGGGAGAACAAACTAAGAGGAAGGAAAGTGCAAGAAGAAAATGAATCTGCCAAATTAGACAGAGCAAAGGAACAGGAAGAAAAACAGGAAATAACCTAATAAAATATAGTGGAAAATAAATAACTTCCAGTGCCCCAACAATTTCCTCTCACAGAAAGTATTGGCAGTATAAAGCAAATTTCTGGCTATGGAAAGTAAGCTGTTTAGGGATGACATATGGCATTCTTTTCCCCCCACAAAATGCAGATAACTGTGTCAGGCATGAGTCTGAAAGTCCCACAGGTGAAGATGAGAGCACAAATATGACCCAAACAATGAAGAAAGAAACAGATGGTTAATGAAGGTGAACTTTTTGAGGTGCAGTCATGGAAATCTCTACCCGTTTTGATTAGTTCTGCGACTGGTGTCACGAGGAATATAGAAAGCCTGCAGAAATGGGGGTAACCCCTCTATGCTATGGCATCCTACATATCTGGAGATCTCCTGGGCAGCCAGACACAGTGATTGTTTGGTACTAGAGCAGAGAAGGGGACATGTAAGCTAGTTTGTTTTATGAACTTACTAGCTTAGTTTAGGTTCTGATCTCCATGCTATGAGGTAGCAAAGATACCAAAGAGACTTTACTCTCCCCCAGCGGGTGGGCTCTCAAAAATGGCATTTGTTTAGGAATGATGCCACAGCACCAACTTCTGAGTGCCACCGAGTTATTGCAACAGTTTTCCCAGCAGTTGCCTATAAAGATACCTTACTGAGAACAGCAAACCCTCCCCCATCTGCAGGAAGTTTGGCAAATAAATAATGAATCTATTTTCAAGTGGAATCCTCGTTCTGCAGTGTTTACAGTTTTTGCACTCTACAGAGTGTGATTTTAAAGAGGCTCAGCGCTTACTTCAGCTTATTAAAGTAAATATTGTAGCATTAGTTATTTGCCAAAAACAACAGAAATATAATTAACTTGAGTAACTCCTTGCTGAGTAGCCACATACATGATTTACTTATTTCACTGTGTTTAAACTGTTCTTCCATGGAAGCAGAGAGCATATTCAGCCCAGCTCAGTTGTGTGAAAGTTAAAGTGTGTGTTTTAAATGAACAAGTAATTCTCATGAAGGATTCCGCAGGTGAATGAAACCACAGTGTTAATGGTGAATGGTGTGATTTATTTACATATGTTTCATTGTATGTATGGATATCATGGGTTATAGAAGAAAACAAATTAATCACAATTAAAGCAAATCCAAACTATGGAATGCACTTTATAGAATCTTTAAAAATACACATGTGTTCTCAGCTTCAAATTTATCATTGATTTAAGTGGAATAAAATGACTATGTTTCACAGCACTAAAAAAATAAGAGAGCTGCTTTTTTGTTTACATCATTTCTAGCTTTAGAATGACAAAATGAACCAGGGCGTACCATGCTACGCTTTCACCCGTTGACACAAACGAAAAGGATAGAACAGACATAATACATCTGGTTTACTACTTTTAATTGCCTTTGTGACCCAGTTCATACCAAATCCTCTCAAGGCAAAGTCTCTTTCTTTGTATGCATCATGGGGCTAAATCTCTATCTGAGATATGTTGCTTAAAAAAACATCGCCATGTTAAAAAGTAACAATATTTCTTGCTCACATAAATCTTTAGTACTTGCAGGTGACCTGAGAAAGTGAGAAGTGGAGAGTTCAGTTGTCTGGTGAATGAGTATGTTGAACTTTGCAAATAAAAGCTGCTCCTAAAGCACCAGATTCTTTTAGCAATTAATCACTATACTGTTGTTTATTAGGAAGATACGCCTGGAATTTTTTAGTAACTCAGGTAACCTTTCATGGTTTGATGGATACAAAAGATAATTGTGTCTACAGTGATTTTATGAGGCTCTCTGATGTAATATAGTAGTCTGTGACTACTGAGTTGGTGCCTCTGTCCTGGGAATAAGGAAAGGATATTGGAGGAGGGCATGTGTATAGAAATGCACTTATAAAAACAATCTATTGTTAATCAGTTACAAGAAATATTTTCTATGTCATGTAGCAAGCCAGAATAACTACTGGGATAACAGCTCTGAACTCTGCTAGTAGACTGGAAATGCTGTGACAATGCTGAGTAGCTTCAACAAGGTAGATTTTATTGAATTAAGAAATTACTGATGTGCTCAGTACAGTATCCCCTGGACACGCAATACTTTGACTTTCCTGAAGTTTGAGCATTGGAACTTTCTAAATGGATGGAAGTATGGATTCTAAAATCCTTTGTTGGAGGTGAATCACTGCATATGCTGTGGAGCTGACATCAAATTATGATGATGGTGGCTATTTTTGTAAAAATATGCAGGTTTCTGAAATGTGAACAGCATCTTCCTTGATTGCAACTTCCTCTATGGGTCTCCCTCACACACTGCAGAGATGGGATTTAACTGCACACTGTGTCCAGCAGTGCTGGTTTCCTAACAACAGCGTCACTCATTACTGCTCAGGCTATTAGAACATCAAAGAGAATTTATCAAAATCTTGCTGTGTCCTCGAGGCAGCCTCTTTAAAACTCATCCTTAACTCTCAGATTTGTAATGTCTGCATTCAGGTAACTACTGTTTTTTACTTAACTGTTCAAGTCTAGTCTGATTTTCAAAAATGGCAATGTAAAATTTCTTGTTCAAGGAATCTGTTCCTTCAGTTGTATCTAGCAATTTTATTTCTAAAAAACATATAAATTTCTTTCTTTTGGTTTGTTTGTTTGGTTTTTTGTTGTGTGTGTGTGTGTGTGTGTGTGTGTGTGTGGTTTTTTGTTTGTTTGTTTGGTTTGGGTTTTTTGTTCCTAGACCAGTTAACCCCGGGAAGATTGGATATAATTCTTTCTTGTGCTGCATGGCAATAAGTATTTAGTAGGTTCCAGCTCTATGATCTATAAGAAAACACTCCCATTCAGAAAACTGTTGGATATGTTTGTAGTCTGCACACTGCTTAGAAATGATGGATTTGATGAAGGGCATTCCTGAATTAAAACTGGAGAGGGTGAAATGAAGGTGGTCAGTTCTCACAGATGTACCAGAACAGTTACTGTTTGCGATAATGTGAGAAGCATAAATAGTCTCCCTTGTAAATATGAAGATCCAAATGAGCTTGAATAGAGAGACATGAGGTTCCTATTTGCAAACTGAGCACTTCTGGACATGGACCAAGAGGCAGTCAGCATAAGAATCCACAGTGGTTTTATGTATGCCCAACTTACTTGTGGTAACTGGAAACACTGAATGCTTCAATTTTTAAGTAGCCACATGGAGGAATGATGAAGAAGCATTGTTTTCTAAAAGGAATATATGTTGTTTTCTGAAACTACTTCTCTGTCCTCTGAAAAATCTTGTTTTCAAAGTATTTAATTCAGTCAAAATAAAGGTTCTGAAAATCACGACCAGCATTAGTAACTTCAGAGTAATCAGCTTTCACAGAGGAAATATATTTTAGATTATTTACATATGCTCTGAACTACCTTTTCTTTAACAATATTTTCACTGGTAGTTTCTTCAGAAAATACAGTATTTCTAAATATTTATGGTTTTTATTCAGAAGTTAAAATTAAACAGTCTGCAAATATCCCAAAATTCACAATGCTAGTGAATCCAGGAAATGGGACACACATCAAAGTATTGATATTTTAGAGGCAGCAAGAAGTATTAAACCCACTGGGGTTTAGGAATTCTGCAGATTCCTCAGCTCCTCAGCCTTTGCAAAACATCTGTCCCCACTTGCAAAGGCATTATCTGCCAGTGCTTTCCAAGTTTTGTCATTTTAGAACATCCCTAAACCAAGAATACCAGTTCCAGATCTCAGTGGGTTAAGAATAAGTCTAAATATTTTGTAGAGAAAAAACAACTAC
>VZRW01001786.1:271545-350865 GCA_013398125.1 Aegotheles bennettii
AAAAAAAAGAGAATAAAACCTTAAATGCAGCCTAAAATGTGATATATCCTAATGAATGCATGACAGGTTAACTACTGTTGTCCATGACATTTTCTGGGAAATAAGGGAGAATTTGAAGTTAAGGATTTGCAAAATTTGCAAGAATTCCTGGTATGATTTTTTGATACTCTAGCATTGACAGTTAATATTATTAGATATTTAAAAAAATTCCTACTATTTTTTCTTCTTTTATTTAGACATTTAATATAGATTTTCAATGCTAAAGTAAGATTTTAATTTGATTTCAAAGAAACATGAATTTATCCTGCAAGATGCCAAACACCATCATTTCTACTCATCATTCTCCAGAAGTGCTTAGAACCTCCCAGGTTTTCCTGCTTCCTTGTGGGTTGCCCCGGGAGGTGGTGAAGTCATCATCCCTGGAAGTGTTCAAGAGGCATCATGTGACGCTGGGTGATATGGTTTAGTGATGATGTAGGTAGATGGTTGGACTGAATGATCTTGAAGTTCTCTTCCCACTTTAATGATTCTATGATTCTAAGAAGATGACTTTGGGATCTACTGTTAATGTCTTTCACACAAGCAGAAATACATGCTGAAGGTGCAGAGGTACTTCCAAGAAACACTCATTACTTTGTAGTTACAACCTGTACAACCTCTTTGCCCTATGCCAGGATTTATTCTGAGAACTTCTATGCATATGAGAAATCTCTACTTACATGGGTAAAGGTATGGTCCAAAAGATCTCACAGCATATGCATCCAGGCTGGTTCCAATATTAGGCCAGTGGGCATTACCATGCAGGAGGGGACTCAGGACACTATGGATAATGAAAATGACAGGCAGTCATCACCATACTCCTGTAGGGTATGCAATATAATTTCTATTTTACAGAGGAAAGCTAACATAAGTCAAAAGTCTGAGCAAGCAAAACTTCTCTCTTTCCATGTGAACTATGCAAATGTTACAGTAGTTGGGAACTTGACAACGATGGATGAACTATTTGTACACAGGTCACCTTCCGTGTCTTCTCCAGCATACTGTTATGTGACAAAATGGTTTATATCTTAATTCATTAAATTTATTTTTTACTGTAAAACAAATGATAATGAGTAGCTCTTTAAACTAATGTTTTATTTCCAGTGAGTCAAAGTTTTGGCATTAGTTTCATGGAAAAAACATTAATCTTCACAATTGAAATAGAGAGCTGTTGACTAAATATGACCTGACAAAATTCATTTTCAAAACCATTCACAGACCTTTCTCATCAAATTTTAAGCAATTCATATCTTGTTATTGACTGTTAAGGACTAATAATTACGCTTTCTATTAGGTTCAGTTACTGTGTCATTTGAAACATTCAGTTCCAGAACCAAGAAGAAAGGTATTTCTAAATATCTACTGAGATGTCTGTATACATGTAAGAAACTGTCAAGTGTAACAGGAACAAACATTTGTTACTTACATTTAACCTTTGGTTAACTAATGATGTTGTGAGTTGTAGTTCGCAGGAGGAAGAAGTGTTTGTTCCCAGCTGTGTAATACAGATGAGCCTTAAGGACTGTTGTGAGGTTCCTTGAATTATTTTTTCTTCTCTGTCCTGCTGGGAAATGTACAGAAATTGATACAAGACCCTGCTATCATTCATGTGGCAGCAGACTAGGAATGACTGCTAGAATGTCCGGGACATGCTTTATGTTTAGCGCTGACAATCTAAGCAAGACAAATATGATTTATGGGACAATAGTTCAGATGGGGAATGAATGGAGATGTCTTGGTGAAAATATCAGCATAAGTAGGCTGTGCAAAGGAAGTAGGTTTTAAGGAAGGATCTAAAGGAGATTTGGCAAGTGGCAGATGGGAAGTTATTCAAACTATAAGAGGCAACATGGAAAAAAAAGTGAAGTTGAGAGTGGGAGAAAGATCTGAAAGGAGCAGTAGGACAAGAGGGGCACTGGAGAAGTCTGCTGTTTCTATCCACATATAACCAAATACATCTTCATAGCCTGGAAAGGTGACTAATGAACTTCTGGTGAATTCAGGTTTATCCCTATAGATAATAATTAGTAACATTTCAGGAAATGCCACCGAGTCTTTCAAACTTAGGCCTTTTACCTTAGTAAACCAAGAATTTACAGTCTGAAAAAGTCGGAAATCATTATTTTTATTACTGTATCACTTTTATGCAAGAGGCTGTCCTTGTTCAGAAGAGTTTATTGTCTTCTTGGACAATGAATGGATAGAGAGAAATATTACCAAATGATCTGTATTATAGAAGAAAGAGACCTGCCAAATTCAAGTGATTTGCCCAAGGACATGAAGAAAGCTAAAATGGTGGTGAAACTGAGTCTCAGTATGTGAACCTGCTAAGCTTCCATGAAGTTTAAATTGCAGCACCAGCTTCTTAACAGCTACAGATCATTCATATTCGTTCCTGTTTTGAATAATGGACTCAATATACTAACACTATACACTTTAGGAGTGCCCTAGATCACTTTTGAAGGCTAAACATATACTTGCAGACTGCTCCATTGCCAGATCTATAAGAAAGTTAATACAGTTTCACAAATTTCTCTGGTAGGTTTTTATTCTACTTCAGCTTTCTTTCTTAGACTTAAAAAACATGTACAGCTTTGCCTGTCTTTTCCTAACTAATATTGTCCCGTCCTTTTTCCCTGCCTTGTTTTTCTGGTCATATAAGCCTTGTCAAACCATTTATTTGCAGCTTCTCCAGTGAATTTTGCAGGATGTGCCATGCTGATCAGAAAGTAAGGCAACCTTTCCTTAAGCTGACCCCTGTTGTCCAACCCCTCTCCCGCTCCCAAGATCTCCTTCTCCAGCTTATCAGCTAATGATCCTTGTTAGGCCAAGATGTACATAAGTGGAAATTATATGTATGTAATGGAAAAAGGAAAGGAAGTTAACATCATTTTTATGAAAGAGATCAGTTACAGTTACCACCCCTTTTGTGGTTATTTGCTTGTCTTGAGGGAGAGCTAAATACTGAATGGCAGAGGTAAAGAATATAAAGAAACAAATAAATTTAGGATCTATGTAGATAAAATCAGAGATGAAAATGTGAAGAATATAAAAAGTGAATTCTACCACAACTCTGAAATAAAGACTGTCAGAATCCCCAGCAGTGTAAATGTGCCAAGATTTACATCCCACAGCAGCACATGTTGTGTATAGTAAGCACTGTGGGCCAGTTTACCCTATTATTTAAATAACTCTGTAAGGAATCTTCTGGTTTGGGGTTAGTGTAGCCGTAAAGTCTTTCTCTGCACTATTCTGAGAATGAACTTTAATCCATATCTTATCTTCTGCTTGAAAATGAACATCCTTTCTATTCTTATCATGTTTCTGCTTTTTTTTGAATTTTTGAGCATCAGCCATGTTCCTCTTGGCAGTTACATGAAGTTGTTCCTGCTCGGCTATTTGTTGTGCTGAGTTACCTTTGAAATTCATCCCTCTTTTTACGACTACACTCTAGAGGCCCTTTTAATAACCTGCCCAGGGCTAATGCTTCCATGAAAACCAGGTTTGTTCTGATACACTCTCTGCTTTCCCAGTAGATTGTACAAATCCTCCGCTGTAATACAACATAGTTTATAGAGAGGAAAACCTTAGATAACCACGTACTACAGATCTGCTTTGTCCTGTCGACTAAACTAGTCTTGGATCAGGTGACAGCATGGATACTATCTACCTTCTTACAGTCTAGACTGTAGAGGTTGATCAGAGTACTAACTGATTGTTGATTGATAGGGCAGCCCTACTGGTCATTACACTCAGGTGCTAATTGTT
Organism: Aegotheles bennettii; assembly: GCA_013398125.1. Taxonomy (NCBI): domain Eukaryota; kingdom Metazoa; phylum Chordata; class Aves; order Caprimulgiformes; family Aegothelidae; genus Aegotheles; species Aegotheles bennettii. Next base: position 275,353 of record VZRW01001786.1, read on the forward strand.
TGGTAATAATAAGGCTAATTGCTTAACAATGGGAAGGACTTTAAAAGGCAAGGCTGAGGGCACTAGGGTGCCTCAGTGCCTGAGCACCAGAGGAGAGAGCAGGATGTACTCTGTGTGTTGGATGTTGAAAAACTGATCAACCTACAAAACCAGCTAGAACATCAAGTGCTGGGAAGGGAGGCCAGCTCTGTGCTCTCTGCACACCCCGTGCTCCGGGGCAGCTTGCTGCCAGCTTGGGATTACATTGCCCAGCTTTGCCTGGATCCCCGACACATCGCCTCGCCTGGATCCCCAACATAGACTAGGTAAAACAAGTGTCTTTTTAGTTTGCAGGCATATCAGGGGTGCCAGCACCGTTGTATGAACTGGACTCATCAAGCAGCCAGGGTTGCAGTATTATGTATGGGGTACTGTGTGATAAAAGTATATCATGAACGGTTGGAACATGCTTATTTTATGCATCTATCAGTCTATTATACTGCCAATGCATGTATTAGAACTAATTATCCTTTAAAATTAAAGGGTAGTCCTTCAGATTATAGCATTTTCATGATGTAAGGAGGTCAAATGCGTGGCCTAAAAAGACTGCCCCTTTCCTTAACACACACACTCCAAGGTTAAGAGCTTTTCTCTAACCCCAGCCATTCTTCGGCCCTCTCTGTCAATGGTGCTCGTGCTCCCACTCCTGCCACAGGCACCAGGTCCACACCCATGCGAGGTGATGGTTTTTTCTGACCAAAAAAGTTAGGTCTTCCTTGTGAAAATGTTGAAAAACAACCTGTGGGTGAAGGGGGAAGCTGTGCCCCTGACAAAGGCACAGACACAGCCTGGGAGCACCCAGCTGACTGGGTCCCCTTGCCTGGGGAGGTGTCGTGAGGGAGGGAATAGGGCGGCCCAGGCAGGGCCTTGCAGCCACCGCAGTCCCCTGGGCCGGCCCAAACCTTTCCCTGGCCTTGGGGAAAGGTGTGTGTTTGTGTTGGGCAGTGAGCACACAGAATCATTAGCAGAGAAAATAAATTCCAAAGGAAATGTCTTTTTTCTTAAAAAAACAAAGCTGGATAGATTTCCTTGCTTACTGGTAGAAAGCGTAGTTCTTGGCACGCTGGGGCCTGTCAGGGCTTTACTTGGAACTTCCAACAGATACTCTGGTTAAAAACTCTTAAATCTTTCCTTCGGCTAACAACAGTGTGCAGTGAGTACAAAAGAAAAAGAACAGTGTGGATTTAAATAGGAAAAGCTTTTCTTCCAGATGAAAATCTTCATGTAACCTACAGAAGAGAAGAACACAGTTTACATTCACTTTATTCAGAGGGAAGACTGCAACCAATTTGCCTATCTGTAATGTTTTTGGAGTGATTCCACTATAAATATGCTCTTTATAATTAAACTAACCAGCTGATTTATTGGACCTGCAGGTCAGATTCTGCTATGCTGAAGGGATTCTCTTGTATTTCTTTTAATGATGATCATGATATCCTCAGCTGGTGAAAATTAGCTTCAGCAGTTCTGTGGAGATAAAAGTTGCTTGCAGGTGTTGCAGAGTAATAGCTTTAAAGTTTGACTCTGGTGATGATCCTTTCAGCTTACAAAAAAAGCTTGTATGAAACTGATTGTAATAATTAGAAGGATGTGGGTTTTAGAGTTTATATATTGTATTCAATCTAAGTATGAAGCTTTAGTATCCTAGTAGCTTTCTAAATTCTAAGGGATGGATTGTGGTTAGAGATATAGTGAATAGTACCATGAACTCAGTGAAGCTCTCACAAGCTTCTGTGGAAGGATTCACACTGGCTTCTGTGGAATTTGGGTGTGGTTTTGCACATACAAATTTCTTTTATGAAGTTAACTGAAAAGTGGGGTAAGTACTAGTAAGAGTAGTTGCTGGAAAGAGGATTTTTCTGTCTGATATTTCAAGGTTTTCTTATTCAGAGTTGTTATGAAGGCTTGGATACGATAACAGTATAAATCATTCATGAAATATATGTTACATAGAAAGCAGTTATTGGTTGAAGCTCTGGATTAGAAGTGAAACCTTTCTCTGTTGCCTGCATCACTATTTCAATTCTATTTACTTGAAATGTATTTTCAAATCTATTCTGCTACTTTAAAAAAAAAATCAGTTTGGCACTTCAGAGTGGAAGGTTACTTATTTTATCAAACTAATTATTTTTTGTTTGTTTGTTTGCAATAGTGTTTAACTGTAGCAGCAAAGATTGCCAGTCACAGACAGGAGATGATTGTGTTTAACTTCGTGTTCTGCAAATATGAAACTGAAAGGATTCTGGGTCCTAGAGAGTGTACAGTGCTGGCTATGGGAGAAGGTAGTTTCCAGACAGCAAACACAGGAAGAGCTACAGCTGTATTAATCTGGAAGAACATCACAGTAAACTGTGACAATGAACTTGGGTTGAGGATCTTCTTCCAGATTTCTGCAGAAGGATCACTTTTGTCAGTAAAAAAACAAAGTTCAAAAAAGCCAGTGACTTCCAATTTTGTTTCAGTATCTTTCAATGTGCTCTGCAAGTTACTAATTCCATCAGGATGGAGGAAAAGCTGACATTTACTGTTTTCTTATAACATCTGAATTGAATCGAAATGTAGGAGCACAGAGACATGGTACACTCTGAGGTCTTGTAATTCACTTGATTTGCAGTGTTGCTTTACCAAAATGAAATAATTGTATAGATGTTCTCTCCTCCCCACAAACATTTGAGTATTGCAATTGAGGGAAAAATAGCAGTCAGATTGCAGCTGTAATTGTTCTTTCTGCTTTTTAGAAAACAGCTGCAGATATTGCTTCAGGCAATGTTTGGGAGTGTGCATGTGGAGGGGGTGGTTTTGATGAAGTGAGCTTTCGTTTTTTGGTGAGTGCTTGTTTGAGGGCACGGTAGAGATTTTCTGAGAAGCAGTTGTCTCTGCAGTAGGCTGAGGCAGCCTGGGAGCAGGTTCTGTAAACCTGCAGCTTGAACTTTTACGAGTAGGGTCACAAGCCCTGTTAATATTACCCAACTGCTCCCCCTTGTGCTAGCTACCAAGAGTTTAGTTCACATACCTTCATGTTTGTAGCCGTAGTCTAGAGGTATATTCTTTTGGACCTTTTTTTTTAAGGTCTTAATAGTTTTTTCATGCAATATACAGAGTTTATTTTCAACCTTGTTGACTTAAGTAATTTCACATGAAGGAGATCATTAAGTAAATACACCTCAAATTTTATGTAATGAAACATTGTTTGCTGGACTTTGGTTATGTACACTTCAATTGACATGATTTTCTGATAGATAAAATAGTTTTATACACACACGCACATGTAAATACTTATTAAGGTGAAGAGCGTATTGAAAAAGACATTATTTTAAAAAATGGCCCAAAGATGTGCATACCTGCCTTATTGTCTTGTTCCTCAGCAATGCCAATTTAGCAGTTAAATGACCTTCTGTATTCCTAGATAGCATGAATAATCTCATTGCACATGTACATGTTGACAAGAAGGTACTGAGATTATTCAATAGTGAATAAGTATTCACAGTAAAAATGACTGGCAAAGAATTCCTCCTTATATTTAAAGGGGTATGTGCATTGGAAAACTATCTATTATAAACCACTAATTTTACGACAGTAAGCATTAGATTACTCCTCTCTCCTTTTACAATATTATATTGTAATGCCTTTTAGGAGATTAGATGTTCCTTAATACTGCATAAAATACTTATTTTTATTTTTCTTTTACTGTAGGTTATTGAAGTACACAGGATTTTTATAGCATATCTCACATACTTTGAGTAAAATTGATTTGAACTTGGGTCCTCTTGTATTTGAGCTCATAAACATTTGTTAGGATTAACAAATGTTTATGAATATGTCAGGCCATTCTAACATAACTGTGTTGATCTTTAAAAAGATTACTGATTTTTGTTATTTTTAAGATAACTTGTGTTATACAGGAACAAATTCCCGATGATTGTGTCATGTCTTTGCATTTTTACTGTTAATAGGATACATGTGTTTCATACTAAAACCCACATGCTCAGTTTCTAACTGGTTTTATGAAATTTAGCAGGTTTTTATTTAAAGCAGCATCATTTTATTTATGTAAGCAGCTTTTAAATATAAATATTTTTCAGCATAACTTTTGGTGATATTTGGTTATGTTCCTGCAGTTCTAACATTTGTTATTTTTATTAGTATAATAGATATTAATACAATTGATTTCTGATTAAGAGTAATAAAATGTATTGCAAATCCTCTCCCTCCCCCTACCCCCCAAACTAACACCGGTTATTTGGAAAGACGCTTATTCTTGAAATCAGATGTAGTTACAACATCTTGCAGAAAATAGATATGAGAAGGGAGTCCTCAGCACATGATGTGGACCTGTTGAAGCAAGTCCAGAGTAGGGCCACAGAAATGATCAGAGGGCTGGAGCACCTCTCCTATAAAGACAGGCTGAGAGAGTTGGGGTTGGAGAAGAGAAGGCTCTGGGGAGACCTTATTGCAGTCTGATTATACAGTTCTATGATTCTGTGATATAAATACAAAGAGACTAAAAAACAATGACTTTGTAATAAAAAGGAATATGTTTTTGGAAGTGTAGAACAGTTTTTTAAAGCTATACAGCTTATCAAACACTTACAATTCTCAATTTAAAATTAGTTATGTTAAAACCAAACAGAAATAATTAATGAAATCAATGTTATATTCTCTAAAATGTTCTTGAGTTTTGACTGTTGTAATGTGTTCACCTGGGCTGGAGGCAGGGCATTGCTGAATGTTTCTCGTCGGTTAACACAAGTAGTTACATCCATGAAGGGGTGAAGTTAACCAGAAGGCAGTGCAGATTAACACAGGTGCACAGGAACCTTGGTACAGAAGTCTTCTGCAAACCAGGACAGATATTAATGAATACAGTGTGGTCTGCCATCTGATGGTGCGCAGTTAACATTTTGGTTGCTCACAGCTAAGTAATTTAGTAAATAACAAATGGAATTCTTAAATGCTTCTGATAGATTAACCCAATGGATTTAAAAAATAAAAAATGTAAAAGGGATACTGCATATATTAAGTGTCTTTGCTGCTGGAAAAATAACAATGAGCAGAAGGTTTTTGTGTTACATTGGTAAAAGATCCTCTGGAAGTCAAACACTATTAACTTTAACAAAGTAGCTTTGATGGCAGGGAAGAGACAGCTGATACTACACTTCCCTAAAAATAAACCATGCTGACAGATAAAAACAAACATGTGCACGATAACATATAGCATTTCAGAGAACAGAGCCAGAAACTGATGTAGACTGATGTGATCCCTTGTTGCTTTTAAAGGCTGTTACTACTTTTGAAATGGTTACTTCTGAAAAGAATCAAAAATTAATTCTACTTTTATGACATATCATAGTACTGAAGCTGACAAAAACAAATAGTAAGATGTGCCTCATTTTATTGGGCTGTAATTTTTGGAAGTTGGTTTTGATCTTGAGGATAATTTTGCTTAAAATTATACACTATAACTGATAACTTAATCAGAAGCAGCAGACTGTTCTTTCATTGTGGTGTTAATGCTTATTCCTTCCTCTCTATGTTCTGTTCTCTTTTCCTGAACTTGCTCTTTTTGCACTCAATTCTGGACATACTACAGCTGTTTTTCATCATTTTTACCTGAGATGGAGAACCAGTTTATTTTTCAGTTGTCTTTATGCTGAAGACAAACAGACACAGTGCACATGCTAATATAAATAATACTAAGAAAGGAGGAGGAAAATGTTATCTTTTGCTACTAGCAGTTACTTGCTTAGTGTAACTTATCTCAGTCACAGCAAAGTGTGTGTTATTCAGGTACTAGGAGGAAAAAGGCAAACTAAAATGTGGCTTTCTAGCACAACAGTCTGATATACTAAAAAAAATTTGGCCCGAAAATTGTAAGTAACATACAGAGCAGGAGTAATTTTCTGCATAGTTCCATAATTGAACATTTGCCATTTTTTGTAAAGTTACAGTCTTATAAAAAGACAAACACAGCTGAAGCTGTATTTATGCTGATAGATAACGATTAGGGACATTGATGTCATGAACTGCATGGACACTTTCTTTCATTCATACTTTGTATAAAAGACCTTGTGTTCTTTTCACCCTTTAGTTCATTATAATTACTTTTGTTTTCTCCTGCTGTAAGAGAAGGGCAGGCAGAAGATGTACGTAAGCCAGGAATCTGATTTCAGGATTTTTGGTGATCAGAACCTGTGTGTGTTCAGTGTTGTGCTATCGTAAGAGAGGTGGCAGATGCCTTCGCCATGCTGCCTGCAGTCTAGTGTCTAGACCAGTTTTATGGAAGGTGGAAGGGGTTTTGAACTTTCTTCACCAAGGAGGCTGTACTCTCCCATTTCTTGCTTTTTTGGGCACTCTAATTACTGTGAGATAGAGTGCTGTTTCCACTGGGCTTACTTTCAAAAAAGTGAGCCAGCCTTCTGTATCCAGCAAGATGACATAGGCATCTGAAGTGCAGTGTGGAGTTTTGGGTGCGAGGAAGAGCCTCACCTAGGAGGACAGTGGAGTTTCAGACATGTATGTGCACCTATAGCCAAGCATCTTGGAGCTGAGCGTTGCCACGTTTAAGTCCTGTCAGGAGTTGAACCATACTGTCTGATGCTTTGTTGGCAGTAATTCCATGACAGAAGTGTCTTTCCAGTCCAATAAATGCTTTTTAAAATTTTAACATCAGAAGCAAAATATATATTTGGGAAAAACAGTGTGCTAAGATTAAATTTTGAAAAGAGTTTTAAATCTTACAGCCAAAGCTGGTTTAGGATTTGTGATGTATCCTAGAAACTACAGAATGTGTATCCAATCTACACTCTAATCATGCCTGTCTACTACAGTCCTTTTAAGAGGAGATTTCCACAACAGAGCTGATGTCAGCCCCTGTTTTCATTTGCATGTTTCTTGTGAGCCACTTTTCAGACTGCACCTTTCTCATCCAGACCTCACAATAGATTTTCTAGGCTTTACCTTGCCCATGAAGACAGGTGCTTTTAAACCAAGAAAACAGAACAGATTGTTGCTTATATGAATTGTCAATATGTGCAAAACGCGGAAGTTTCTTGCTTTTACTGATAACATTTCCATGTGTTGTAAGAGCACTGTTCCTCCTTGGGCAGGTGAATTCATAGGTTTGGTTTCTCTGAAGACCAGTGTGATACTGTAAATAACACAACAGACACAGGAGAGGTGTGCTGGCAAACTCAGTGGAAAGGGATAGGCTGCCTGCTCGGAATATGGCTGCTCTGCCTTCAGGAACAAGGTGTTTCACTGACTTACAGAAGGAGGCTGTGGTGGTACCACACTGGAATGGGGTTTGTCTGTCTGCAGCTGGAGATGCTTGAATGAAAACTTCAGTGCCTTCTGTGCAGTGTGGTGCTGTGCAAATGAAAGCAGAGTTTTTCACCAGTCTGGGGTCTTACTGCAGGGGGGTGAGGAGATGGACAAACACCTGGTGCTTCTTACCTGTCTGATTCTGCACTGGGAGAAAATGTTTCTAGAAGGTGCTTGAGCTGTGAGCAGACACTGCAGCAGCAGTGTTAACAGTCAACTCTGAATGACATTTCTTAAAAGCCCCATAACTTTTATTAACTTTTCGGTGCTTGCACATACGCACTTAGCTTCTGAATACATGTATTGCTTACTTGCACTGCACAGTTGATTTTTCTTTTTAATTTAGCAAAGGCTAGTCCTGTTATTGACTATTGCCTATTTTTTATAACTAAAATTTTAAAAATTGCTTCAGGTTATCTTGGAGCACAAAATATTATATTAAGTGGAATACTGATGTACTATTGTAGGGTATGGAAACTAGTAAGACTTCCAACATCAGCCCATTTTTTTCAATTGTTGTGTAAAAAATAGACTGATAAACTTGGCCTCAAAGGATTAATGCAGGGAAGAATTCCATATTCTCACCTTGTTTCCCCCCTGTTATCAGTCTGATTCTTTCCCTGAGTCATTCCATATTTCCTTTTCCAGGATGCCTTATATTCAGGATCTTCAGACGTTGGTTGAATCAGTTTCAGATTTCCTGAAATAGATATTTTAACTTGTACAATCTACACATTTCTTTTTGAGGTCCTGATTTACCTTTATCACATGATAATCTTATGTTATTTCACTTAGAGCTTTTTAGTTTTCATGTAGTAGCTGAAATTACATGTAAGATTTCTGGTCTGCTGCTTTGCCTTATTTTGGCATGTGAGATTGGCACATAGGGATGCTCTGCATGTAGGAAGAAGTGATTTTTAATTTGATGTATGCTGAATACAAATACAGTTTGAGATTGCACAAGAGCTGTGCCCTCTTGTGTTCACTTGGAAAAGCAACCAAAGAATAAGAAAAATCAAGCCTTCTGAAATCAAGTTGGTAGGAGTTAATATATCATGCATCCTCTGTCTCAGATGCCAGCAAGAATCTCAAACTGAGGAAATATTGCATTATAGGATTCCAGAATCTGATGATTTCTTTTCCTCCCTGTCCTGGGCAGTACAAGTTAGACCACTTTCATTGTGTTTTAAGGGAAAAAAAGGCAAAGTGAAAGGGCACAAGAGAGTAGAGTGCACTAACAAGTAAAAAGAGTAAATATGTGCAAAATCATAATTCAGTCAATTTCCCACCACAAAAAAGTAACATGCAGTAACAGAAGTTTTACAAACTAAACTTCCTAATCATGTTCTGTCAGTTTTTCAGAAGGTGCTTTGGCATGCTTTGTGCTTGACCAGTGAAATTATTTGATAATATGAGAGCATTCTGTTAATGAAATCTTTATTGTATTGGAAGTTAAAAAAGATGGATATAAAACCAAAATGCACTGAATGATGAGTTTAACTTGTTTTCCATGGGACTGTAGGTATTTTTAACTTGTCTCCATTAGGCTAAAATCCACAACTTAACTGTAACTAGATTGTTTTCATGTTTTTCAAAATTCTAGTTTAGTTTATTCACAGTTGTAGATCAATATACTTATATATGGATTTTCCCCATGCATTTTTAGATACTAACTCTAAATTAATGTGTCTACTGTGCACCTTCCATATTTCTTAGATTTCTTGTAGAGAACTGCAATATGTGTAAGTCATGTCTTAGGTTGACCTCTTCTTTCACATGGAGAATGTATTTTGATTCATGTGAAGTATCATCATTTTTGAAACAGTATTGTTATGTTTGTGAGCATGAAGTTTTTCACTTGAGAGTTTTGGGAGGATTATGATTACAGCAGAGAGGGATTTGTGGATCTTGTGACATTGCTGAATATCAACATAACAGTGTCATTTTATATATAATACTTACAACACCAGTTGTTGCCTTGTTGGTTTGTGGTATTGTGGGAGGGAATCAGTCTGGAAAAGAAATGGGTTTGCTTCATTGGGATTATGATCTGTAAAACTGGAGTGGCTCAAACATGATTTTAGGTGTCATTAGAAATCAGAAACAGCCAATTTGGCTAAGTCTCTGTGAACATTTTGCCGAGTCTAATCTGAGTTTCTTGTCAGCCTGACTAATTTCAGAGGTTTTCTTTTGCAGGAAATTGCATTGTGTACTCGCCTTGTAGGGACTTGGACCCAGATAGAGAACGTGCGTATGAAATGAGATCATTTGCTGGCTTCAAATGTATATTGTTTTGTAGCTTAGGTTGGTACTCTGGTAAAAACTGAGATGTAGGTTATGTAAAGAACAGATGAATCTTGAAGTCTGAGTGGATTGTCAAGTACTATGGAGGATAAGATTTTAGCTTAAGGAAGAGTGAGGCTTTTGAAGTAAACATGTGGAACTTTTAGATGTTTTTATAAAAAATAAAATATATATAAGACTGAGAGGTTAAAAAATGACATCCAGATTGGTAGTGTTTATATTTGATCAGTGCTCATATGAAAACATTTTCCTATGTGGAGTATAACTGATGGCTTAATGTGTAAAAATCCTTATTCAAGAATAAGAATAGAAACCCAGATGGCATAAATCTGGTAATTCACTTTACTGATGATACCAAAGACAAATTAAATAGTTGCAGCAAGAAGATAAGAGTTTTTAAGGGGGTTAACCTTGTCTCTCATCTTGGCTGGTGTAACATTTGTAGTCAGGTCAAAACAAAGCTGTTTGCTTGGTGTTTATTTTCTTTAATTGTGGGACAACTGCTGTATCTTATTAAAGTGAGAGACCAGCTTTGAGAAAATCACTGTTTACTAGAATGCTGTGCAGACCAAATCATTACAGATGATACTTGCAGATCACACATGCTGTAGCAAAACCGCCAAAAACCCCAAATACTTGAGGTCATTGGTGGAAACATCCACTGTGGTTTAATGCTAAGGATATGCTGAGGATAAATGATTCATGGTCTTTGCTTTTGTAACTGAAAGCAAAAGCTAGTTTGACACATTTGTTTCCTACCAAAGCCTGGAAACAATAAGGTTTTGAAAACATGAGTTAAATATAAGGCTTTGTTTTAGCTCTCTGCATGGTGTGAAATGGAACACAATGGAGTGAAATTAAGCAGTGTGGTATGGCCTGGTCTGGGCTATCTGTTTATATCCCCAGTTTATATTATTGTTTCATGGAGACTGAGGCCATGACAGGCCTCAGCTTAGAATCGCAATTATTTATGTGTGACTTGTCCATAAGCTGTATCTCACCTGAGAGTTCAGGACATCCCACTAGCTCATGGTGTGGGAGGATCCCCACTTTCTACAATTCTTAGGGACAAGTTTTCCAGGAGAGGAAGACTGGTTCAGCTAGTTCCATATGGTTATGTCCACTCTTTCCAAAGCTTACTGTTTTCTGTGGAGGCATGGGCTTACTGATAAAACAAGATTTGTAGTCCACTGCAATCTTTTGCCTTTGGGCAGATGGGTCTTTGGTTGTTGTCTTACTGTGCCACCTCTGGGGCAATTATGTCTGCTTGGCCTGCTCTTGACTGTTTTGAGCTGTGCAAGTCCTGCATGTGAACAACAGATGGCTATGTACCTGCCAGAATGAATAGTGAGGTTTTCATTGTTACTGCCAAGAAGTTTCTACCTGGGATTGTTAAAGTTTCTTTAAGTAAAGGCAGTAAAGTGCTGTTAACAGGAATCCAGAGAAAGATGGAATAGAAGTGTCACATGGTATCAGTGTAGAATTAGGGCACTTAGGAAAAAATCCTTTAGTTTCCTGTATAAATCTGCTTTCTGCTTCTTTAGCTGTTTCAAGACATGTTAGCTTTGGATAAGCTTATTATTTCTCTTCAGGTATCCAACATGATCTCTTTGAGTTACCCACATGTAGTTAAAATAGTCATGTAAACCTTTGCTGTGATCTTCCTGATCCTGTAAATCATAGCATTTGGGATTGCTCCGTAGTTAGGTGAGTAGCTAGAATTTCTGGGTTTGATGCTGCTGAGTCCCAGAACAGGTGTTCAGGCTGTTAGCCTGTAAAATGAAAATCACTGACACTATGGTAACCTAATATTGTCAAGGCCAGACTCTGTGACTTGAAATGTGGCAAAGTTGCAAGACCTTGAGAAAAGATACATTAGAAGGAGGGTTGAGGAATTCCATTGTATAGTGTGGATTTTCATAAGCAGAGGAGTTTTTGTCAAGCTTAGGAAGGATTGAAATGAGCCCTCTGCTACCTGAAAAAAATGAAAAATCACTTTTTATTGCTTATGGGTTGTAGTTGGTCAGTTAATTTGAGTATAACTGACTATTTCTAAAGTAGAGTGAAAAGAAACACAGACTTACGGAATATTGTCAAAGATATGGAAAAACATTTGGGTAGTTTGAGGCTGAACTAAGTGACCCAGGAGCCTATATATCCTTAAAAAATGTGTATGCTTTGTGCATAAAGGTCATTTTAGAACTGATACTTAAATTTGTTAAATGGTTTCAATAGAAACCCCAAGGGTCCTTCTAATCTTTGTGCTGAAATAACTTGTTCTGTGTTTTTCTTGTTTGCTTTTTATTTTGTAGGGAGAAAATTATATACTACAACATTTTTTCTTTTAGTTTTGAGACTATCTTAGTATTGTGGGATATTCTCAATCTGTTCAGAGTTCTTGGTACATCTAAGCACAAGCATGCAAGTAGAAGGAGCTGTGGTAGTAGAACATTCTCCTTCTGTAATTTCTGAGTCAGCACTAATTATGATTGGCTTCCTTTGGTGAGACAGATGTGATCCCTTAATGCAAATAGAAAAAATGCACAAAAAGGAAATTAATGGGATCATGTAGATCCTTGTTGCCTTCCAAAATGTGAAATGTTCTCAAGAACAAAACTGCAATCTTGAAAAACCCAGCACGTGCTGCTTTATTCCAGTTATATCTAGATGGCATATTTAATTTGATTTTTGAATTTCTGCAGATACTAGAATTGCATATTTCTGATTGCCCCAAACTGTTCCCCCCTTCTCTGACTGGGACATCTAGGGCTGACTGGATCCAAGGTGGAGGATCTGACAGGTATGGTCTGGGAGCTCCTGGTGAGTGCTTGGGTGATCAGGCTCTCCACAACATACAGGGGTCAATACCATTGTCTTTTGAAACATAACTGAAGAAGATGGAAAACAACTTCTTATATCAATCCTACCAGCTAGAGCCAGTGCCCTAAAAGTAGGAGACCCAATTTAAGTTTCCTCTGCAGCTTGGCAGTAGAGTGAAGTTCTAGACCTGGCTTTTGGGTCCAAGTGTTTACAAGGTTAGTGCTTTAGCAAGTAACTTTTAGGCACATCTTGTACGGGATCTAATTGTGATTCTGCTTCCAGTGTGCTACTAGTTTATCCTCTTCTTTCTTATGTAGGTCTGTAAGAAATCAGAACATGTACATTGGTGTTAGCAGCAGCTTTCTTTTTGCCTGCATACCCAGATGTGATTTATAATCTTGATGTTGTCAGCATCTGACTCTAATTAACTGGATAAATGAAGCTGAGATCTTGACTGAATTAGCAGTTGAAGAATGCATCTTACTAGAAGCAGATGGAGAGAAAAAACAGTGTGTTTAGTTTATGGCCATTCCCCTGGTTTATGGCCATTTCCTATTTTTAAGGGAAAAAGTTCTGCCAAATCAATTCTTGTCAAATGCTAATTAAATTATAGTGATAATTAATCCTGATGTAAATACATTATTTCAATGTTTAAGAGAGTTATAAATAGTATGAAGACTTAAGAGCCATTGTGAATATATTCTTAATCTGGAGTGCATTCGGGAGAGAGAAAATGCCAATTAGATAATTCAGTGACAGTTTATATGGTTTAATTTATCCCTTGTAAATAATGTTTGTTGTTATTAGCCTCTGTTGAAGACAAAACTCAGCTAAGTCTTTTTGTTAGTAGAAAAAAATCCTCATAATGACATTTCTACTCTCCTCTTTAACGTCTTTCTTTTCTTACTAGAAATCTCAGTTTTACAAAAAAGCAAGTGTTGCCATTTCTAGGCTGTGGAAAAAGAAAGTGAAGCAGAAAGGAACTCCTTAGGGTCACTGAACAGGCTGAGAATAAAATCCATGTCTGCTAGCTAGCTCCAGCTAGTGCCTTAAATACCGTGGAAGGAACACCCTTTCATGGCACTTTCTACTGCATGTGCTAAGAAAGCCAGCAAGCAGGTTCAGTGTGTACTTTTGCCCTGTGTGTACTCTGATTCTTAACTTTGAGTAGTATGCAGAAAATGTGGGGAAAAACCCTGCCATATGAAAATACTACATTGTTAATTAAAAAAACATCCCAAGCCCTGTTTTCAGAATATTTTATCCACTGCAAGGACAGGTCAGTCCCTTACTCATTACTGATGAAAAGCCTTCCTTAAAGAGGTAGCATATCTCGGTGAAGCACTGTTAACACTGTTACTATGCTGCACAACTTGTTTTTTTTCCAGCCAGCCGCTCTGGTCACCAGTCAGTGCTCCTCAGGAATGTGTTTGGAGGCAACCTTCAGGGAAAGCTCCATTCGGGTTCCAGATTGATGAGGTAAAGCAACAGACCTTAGCATTTCCTTAGTCCATCACAATGGCGCCTGCAACACCTCAGTTCACCACTGTGCTGGCAGATGTATAAAACAAAGTTGGAGGTTAATTTATTAGTAGTGGAGAAAGAGATCTCTGCTTCTTCATCTGCAGTATTCTGTGAATTATATGCTTATGCAAGGTGAAATGCTGAATGTTTCTATGCTCCGTAATTTACAATGCATTTGCTGCTAACAGGTAAGATAGATTTGCCAGTTTTCAGTTGCACACATTATACACACAAGCTGAAACTAAATATTTTTTGGCTTTTGTTGGAAGGTTCAAATTTGTCTGGAAGTAAAATGCAAGATAATCTTATACACCACTAGTATCTTTAGCCTTTTGTTTAAAAACAAGGTTTATCTTTCTTGTCACAATAAAGAAACAGTTTGACATTAAAAGTAGAGTTGTTTCTAATAAACAAACAAAAAACCTTGCAGTAGACTATTGCATCTGCCAGAGTATGGAGACAAATAGTATATGTGTGAAAGTGACAGCTAGTGCAGAGAATGTACCAGTATCCTGTTACGCATTTGCATCAATTACACAGGGCAAAACACTGTGTCACTGAGGGAGCGTTCTGTGGTGGCCACCAGTGTTTTCCTAGGTGAAAGGGTAATTATTTTGCTGTTAGTTCTTAATTTATTAATAGTCAGCACCAAATGTTAGGGTAAAGGATTATTCCAAACACAGTGACAGATCAACTGTGTGGAAGATGTAGTGATTTTGCTGCTGATAAGAAAAGCTATTAGTGTAAAGATAAAGGTCAGGTTGGAATCTGAATGCTGTTGAGTGGCATTTAAGAAAAAATTAAAAATTAAATGAAACTCTGTACTGGTATAACCTGGTACAAATCTACACAGCAAAGTGAAACTTCAGGTTGCCATCCAGCTAACCATTTACAATTTACATTTAAACAAAAAAAGTCAGACTTTGAGAACTTGGACTGGGTCTTGAAATTCAGCCCCAAGTATGTGTACTCAGACTAAACCAGATGTTACTAAAGAAGATAGTTCAAGCCTTTATTGTGTTTATACTGTTTGTTTCTTCAGAGAGACTGATCAAATGTGTTTGTTATTTGTTTCTCTAATAAGTGTGTTGACTTTTGAATGTGAAATGGCAGACATCTTGCTTTAAAAAACAATACATCAATACCACAATGGTTTTTGTGACTAATTCCTTGCACCAATAATGATTTCCTTAACTTATTGTTCCTTAACTTGATGCTGGATGTTTCTGTAAGTAGCACTCGTGTTTCCATCAGGTTCTCAAAACTGCCAACTGTTTAGTGGTCATTATGAGGGGGGGTGGTGGTGGAAAGGCTCAGAAAATATATTTGTCTTTATGTTACGGCTGAAAAACCAGATGAACCACTTTCTTCAGATCATATGCCTCAGAAAGTTGCTGGGAAACCAAATGCTCTTAATTTTGTGCTAGACTTAAACATGTGTGTGTATAGCAGGCAAGATTGTGGTGAAGCTCATGAAGGACAGCAGGTTCATTGTGTGCTTGCAGGGGTGACATTTAAAAACTAGGATTGCTCCTGAAGTACACTTCCCATTAACCTACTTTCATTTGAACCCAGAGTGCTCCAATGATGCAGCTTTCTCTGCTGGAGAAAATCTGTTATACAAACTGGCTTTCACTTTACAGATAAAGAAAACCTGAAAAATTTGTTTCACATTTAGCCAACTGTCTGTAGCATTGGTTGTGGATGACTTGTGTGCTGGCTAGCTGTATGCAGTATGGCATTCACACCTCATATGTACAGAGTTCACAGCTCCTTAAACTCTTTGGTGCATGTAGAAACATCAAGTCGTTTTTTTTTCTTCAATGTTTTTGAGCTCCAGCATCTATAAAATTCACTGAATGGAATACAGGGAGAATTGCTTGCCTGTTTCACTCCCTGGGCTCAGTTTATATTTTCATCAGATTAAATCAGGAATAACTTGTGTAAGACTAATATCCAAAATGGAATAAACAAAGCTTCCAGAAATCTAGGCTTAAAGGCATAGTTTCTTGCTTGGAGTGAAGTGATTCACTAGATTATTCTCCTGAAGAATATCTCAGTTTGCTGTTGTTACTTGCTTTTGTCTTTTGGAGTCTGTGTCCATAAGCTAAAATCACAACCTTTGCTGGTAGCTGGCATAAAAGAATTCATCATGTTGCATAAACCTGACAGAAGCAAACTTCTGTTCATTTTTTTTCTTGAGACATTTGCCTTTGTTATGTGGGGTGAGCTCAGGAATCTCTCCTTCACAGACTGTTTTTTTGTTTAGTGACAGATTTATTATTGAGGAGAGAGGCTACATGGGAGATAGTGGGAGAGGAAGTGAAAGATATATAGAAATACATTATTTGATTTTAAAACCGTGGAATTACTTCCTTGTCTAATGAAGAATGTAATGAAAATGCATTAAGAAACTGTTGCTATCCCTGTCTCCTCAAGGCCTGTGGAAGAGAATTGAAGGGGGTTTGCCCTCTTGTAAACACTCAGAGATGATTGCCAGGGCAGGGGGGGTCGTTCCGCACAGACACCAACAAATAATGGTGCAAGGGGACAGGTCAGAGGAGACAGGATTAACCGTCTGGGAGGAGAGCAGCACAGAACCAGGAATCCTGTAGTTGGCTGCTTAAGCTTAACCACAGTTCAGTAGGTGCAGCTGAAGCACACTTAAAGTCGCTTCTCTTCTTTCATAGATTCAATGGCTTTGTTTACAATAGCTCTGTGAAACAGGCCTTCTTAAGAAAAGTGGATTTTAAGTGTGATTTTTAGGTGTTCTATATTTCTTAATTTTGAAGGGTTTTATTTTAAAGTGTAAAAATACTACATAGCAGGGTAGGAAAAAATGAAAATCAGCGTTTTCTGATTTCAGTTGCATCCTGCAGAAGTTGAATTGACTGAGAAAGATGAGTTGTTTGTAAGGAACTGCCTTCCTTGCTACTAAATATTTTTTCCTTTCTAAATCTTCCTTTGTATAAAATTTTCACAGTATTAGGTTGTTTGTTATTTTTTTATATTATTTTCATTCCAAAATGACCAGTAAGTGCTCAGCAGGTCTCAGTACTCAAAGTTTGGTCATGCTTAGCCATTTGCTAACTCTGCCAATAGAAAAAACCACAGGGGATTGGCAAAGCTATGGACAATTCCTTTTGCAGTGTTCGAGCACAGTAATAATAAACTGGGCATTGTCCTTCATTCTGTCTGATTGGGAAAATCACCTGTGAATTTACATGAAACAACAAAGCAGCTGCTGTGGAATTGGAGTCCAACCCACAACCTGGCTTACCTGAAATGCTTCTTATGTTCCTAAAACAGCTGGATAAATATAGTGTAGGTGACAGTTCAAGAGGGTAAAGGAAAGAGGATATGGTGCATATGATAAGACAATTGCATAGCTTTCTGTTGCAGTTACTGTAACTGATTATAAGGGGAAAAGTGTATTTACCTTGTGTTTTGCTTCACTTAATGCAGGTAAAGAGAAAATAATCGCAGTCTGATACTAAGTGGCCAGCAAGTACAGGTCACCTTGGTAGCTGCTAGGATTAAAATATCAAAACAAAAGCACAGCTGAGGAATGGATAAATTGAGAATTCTGCGATTAGGTGTTTGAAGTGCTGGAAAGAATAGCAATTTATTTATTACACAAGGCTTATGTACATTAATGCTGCTGAGGGATCCCACAGAAGTGAAACTGCCTTCCAAACTGCCATTACCATGAGTAATAGTGTCTTTTGTGATAACAGCTTGGCCTTCAGTAATGTTTCACTGTGGTGCAGCTGATAGTGTCTCAAGGAGTACTGGTGAAATGTGCCTGACTAGTAAAGCTCCTTGTAATAACTGGTTTTTCATTTACTGGCTTAAGTCAACTGCATGAACTGTTAATGGTGAGAAATTACTTTTATTAGGCTGAAATCAAGTGCCAGAGCTGTCACAAAGGCTTGTTTTAAAACCTAGCACTCCACAAAGAGTTTCTATTTTGAATGTAGCAACTGCAGCTTTTTTGAAGGTTATTGTTTGATCATAGTGTTAATTTGTGATCATAGCACTCTGTTCCCATGAAACAAAATAAAGAGAGGATGCTACCACAGAACAGTGTGTAATGCTTGAAAAAGTATCCTCACAGAAAAGCAGAGATGATTCAGATTGATTCAAATGAGTGAAAAGAATAACAGAAACCTGTATGAACACTACAGATGCACAGCCATTATTCTGATCACTCAGCCTGATGTTTTTGCTCTTTGCAAATTATTTTGAGTGCATTAATGAACTTAAACAAACCACTTTTTTACTGACATTTCAATTATCAGCCTAGTGAAATGTATCAGAGGTGCTGTATTGCTAATGTTTACAGGGCAAAGGTATGTTTAAATAGTGAGAAATTCAGTTCTTGACTAGGGTGCTGTTATAGATGCTTGGATTTTTAAATACCGGTGGGACCCTTCTGTTCAAGTGGCTTGACCTGTGTCACTTGGAACAGGCATTTTTGGTTAATAAATCATCATGAGCTTGTAGTTCCTGCTTGAGCTATAGGAGCTTTATTTGGAAAAAGTCTGATTCTGAAAGAAATATTTCTGGTGATGGAGAATCCTGGGTGTATTGTTCCACTAATTAATCACTGCTGCTGTTAAATTATTCTTCTCTTTTAATCTGAGTTTTTCAAGCTTTGGCTTTCAGTGACTGCATTGGATGAGGTCTTTTGGATTAAAGATCCATTGCTTATTAGAAGACTCTTCCCTGTGAAAGTATCTGCTGGTCTCATGAATTCTCTTCCTCACTCTGCTAAAAAGGTGTATTGATTAGAGCCTTTTCAGACTTATGGGCAGAAGTCATCTTTCCCACAATGGCTAACTCATTGTGAGCTGCTTCTGGACTTTTTAAAATGTAGAAATAGTTGTTAGGGCAGTACTGTACAAAGTGCATTTTCAGTGCTTTGCATTGGTTCACTCTCATTGCTGTATCTCCTCAGTATTCTCACTACTAATATAGAACAAGGTTTAGCTCTAGGAATTTATTTTGTTTTTTACTAATCATTACCTCCAAATAATGTAATTATTAATGCTTTTTAGTCTGTGGGTGAGGGTGCCATCTTGAAAGTGATCTACAACTTTTGTTCTTAAGCATTACCTTGTATTTGATTATATTAGAATTCAAGTGAGATCAGCTGAACTGTGTAACTGATGTGGCCCAATTCACTAAATGTTGTTACACAGAGTTTGCTACCAGTGATTTTATGTTTATCTATTTTCTTTCCAGTCATTGATAAAGATAGCAGTACTGGCTCAAATTTTCTGAGAACTCTAAAATAATCTCTCTTAAATTATTCCACATTTACATATTTTTGTGATATCTCTTCACTGGTTTTCAGTCTTTGTGTTTGAAACCTCATTAATCTTTGTGCAGCAACAAGTTTCACTATAGAAATGTCACGCTTTAAAGAAAATGTCATGCAGTCAACTCTGTTACAGACCATGGTTAGTGTCAACCCTGTTACCTTATCAGTTGGTTTTGTAATATGTTTTAAGAAGTTTGCCAAGCTCTACTTTCCACGTAACTGTGTTCATTATTGTTAATTTTGCTGCTGTCCTTTAGTCCTGTTTGATTACACTATGATTTAGCTTTGTATTGATGTTAATCTGACTAACCTGTAGTTAATTGGGTCATCTATTACTAACCTTTTTAAAGGATTTTTCCAGCTCTAGAACTTCTTCTAAGAAGCAGCACTTCTTTCTGAAAAAAAAAAAAAGGTTAAATCTTTCAAAGAGCTGCTTGTCTGATCTGGAAACTTCTACATCTTTCCTTCTAGTATTTCCTTAACATTTCACATGTTGCCCAGTGAGTGGTAGTGTAGAAAGCCTTTCCTTTTCACAGTAAGAGTAATGTTTCATTCTGTCTCTTTCCAGGACATCTATATGGTGTCTAAATGATTTTAATGCTTCAGTAGTATAAAAAACTCAGATCATTTGACTCATCCTTATTTTGGAAAACAGATCTTATATTTCTTAATATATTTGTAAAGAATTGGCCATCATTTCTCAACAGCTATTCAAATGAAGAGACTCTCTGTGTATGACCGTGGGAACCCAAGAGCTGAAAAATGAAACAAAATCAAGGAAATGCAAACCCAAACAGGAGCTGCAGGATTGAGACAACCAAGGCTATGTTTATGTTAGCAAATATGATGGTGTGGTATAAACATATCTCTAAAACATATCTATAGGTTAGAGCAGTTGATGGTGAGGACCT
This sequence comes from Aegotheles bennettii, assembly GCA_013398125.1. NCBI lineage: Eukaryota > Metazoa > Chordata > Aves > Caprimulgiformes > Aegothelidae > Aegotheles > Aegotheles bennettii. The sequence goes on from VZRW01001786.1 coordinate 295,597, forward strand.
GATGTCTATGCAATACATTTTTTAGGTACTATGAACTAGCTCTAGCCTGTCCTGCAGAACAGATATCTGTTAGCAGTTGAAGTGCATCTTCTGGTTTAATTTCATCTCCAAGAAATCCCATTGATATGCTCCAAGACTGCTCCATGTTTCAAACACCAGCACAGTATGCAAGAGTGGTGGCTGAAATTCACTTCAAAAGTGAATGTTAACATAAACACACTCCAGGTTGATGGTGTTTGGGCTTTACAAGCCAGGCTGCTGTCTTGGATTCTCTGTTGTATAAAACAGGATCAAGTTACCATGCTGATAACTTTCTGTGGTGTTCTCTGAATGCAGGCAGTGACACACATTTCCCTGGAAGCAGTTTCCTGGCATGTATCGAATGTCCTCACAGATATGTTGGGATGGTGCATCCACACAGAATGAAAGGAGTCACTTCAAAAGAGAGGTACTTATTCGTGCATCTGTTGTACTGTGTGAGAGACATGGTGTTGTCAAATGTACTGAGTTCAGATCCCTCTGAATTTTGTGTGTAAAAGTTACTTATTCTGTGCAGTAAAGTCATATTCAGATGTTTTCAAAATAAACTTGGGCTTAGAATATCTCTGTTAATTCTTTTACTGGATGAGAATGGTTGTGGCATGTTTTGCAGCCCCATACCAAACAAATGTTCTTATGGAAGTTGAGGTACATTATGAATACTTCATGAGTTGATTACTTATTTATGGTAGTTCTGGTTTCATTAAAAATGGCACTACCTGCTGGGCAGCACAGCTATGCTTTTAACAGTTTTTATCAGGTTGTTAAAATTACACAGATGATGAATATTTCAATAGTGAGAAAGAGCGAACCATTTAACAAACTACATTTGTTTGAGAATATTATGCTGCCCAGAGTGGCAATGCCTGTTAATTTGTATCAATAACCAAAGCTGTATACTAAGAAAGGGAACTTAAGGCTGCCCACAACAATTTCAGCAAGCCAGAAAGGTGACATTTCTGAAGCAGCACATCAGTGTCTAGAGATCATTTTGCTCCACATTGAATATAGCAAAATTAATGTTTTCTGAGAGAACTGAACAGAGGGAAAATTAAGTATGCTAATGATTTTGAAATTATTTTTCTCCTCCACCCCAATCAATAACATGATTAGTGACACTGGTAAAAATGATGGGTTATAGGTATGGATAATCAGCTTTGCTATTCACTGTATATAATTAGAATTGTGAGTATTGGTTATAATTATAACATGAATTTTTGTTCACGAAATTGCTTAGTGTAGTTTTAAGGACTTCCACTTGGTGGAGCTTTATGATTGAATTTTTAATATATAAAATTCTAAATATTTGTGATTCAGACTTAGTTCCTTCTCCATTGTAACGAAACAAAATAAATTTGAGAAAATTAAATGAAGAGTAAATTTCAGGTGCTTAATATTCCCTTTCTGTTGATTCTTGGATCAAACAATGATGTTTTATACAAGGTATGATTATATTACTTGAAAAATTCCTTGATGTGATTAATTTTAATCTTTTGAAAACAGGGTGGCATAACAGCTCTAATAGGTACTGATATGTATATTATATTCACAAGTTTAATACGAATACTTTGAGAATAGGTTTATAGCTATACATATATACTAAAAAAACTCCAAAACTCTCAAATTTGTAAAGTATTTTTTAGCTAAAGTAGTGCAATAGTAGTGTAAAATAATATTTTATTCTTACTGTATTGGGTTTTAAATTCTGAAAGATTCTAAAGAATTTTAGAAATTACTTTCTTATAATAGAATGGCTGAAATGTTGGAACACTTTTCATTGGAACGTGGTGTGACATAATGTGTGAGATTTCTGTCCTTGGAGAGACTCAAAACTAAACTGGACAAGGCAATGAGTAACCTTGAGCAGAGGACTGGACTGGGTAATATCGTGAGATCCCTTTCAACCTGAATTATTCTGTGATACTGTAAGGCAAATGTTTAGCTGTGAGTTGTGATAACAGGCACATAGCCACTAACTTGATGGTTTCAGTTTTCGTTTTGATTGATTTGTAAAGTGGAAGCTTTTGGAGCAAGTAACATTTTGATAGGATTGTGGAAGAGTGGAGAATTTAGTATATAAATAAGGACAGGGCTGACTCTTGGGAGCAATTAGTACACAGTATGTGATAGAATTACTTTCCCATCATTGCAATATATCTGCCTAAAATGTAGCAACATTTCAACAGTCATAGCAGGTAAGGAACAAGGTTCCCCACATGTTTTTGCAGCCTACGTGAGTATTGCTGTGGGAGATCTCAGTTCCCCCTTATATATGTTATACCTAATTTAAAGAGAACATACTGCTTAGCTCTTTCCATCAGTTTTTCCCATTTTCTGAGGGATTCTTCCTTACGTTCCTGATTCAGTCTAGTCTCTTGTTCCCCAGATTTCTGAATTGTTACTTTGTCTTTTCTAAAATTAACATTATTTTTCTCAGGTAGTGTTTCATCTTATTTTTAATGCTTAATATATAAATTAAAATGTTTTTTAAATAAAATAAATTATGAAGACCTGAAAAAAGGAAAAAGAGAAATTGGATGCTCTGTAACACCTAGTTACAGATCTAACCAAATGTTCTTTGTCTGTTTTTCTTTGTCTTGTTTGTCTCTAAAGTGGGCAAATTTAAGTGTATACATCCAAGAATTAAATTAAAAAAACCCAAACAACCAAAACCACACCCACCAAACAACTCCTCTCCCCCAAAAAAATCCAACAAAGAATCAACAACAAACCAAACTGAGTTATTGTCTTAAGCTTTAAAAATTAATTGCCATTAATTTTAGAATCTGAAGTAACATTTTGGGAAAGAGGGGAGAGGAACAATCATAATAAAAAATGAATTGCTGCTTAAAAATAACAATAACTTTCAACTATAAGATACAAAATATCATCTACAAACATGAGAAATCTGTACAGCAGGTAGTGGACCTCCCCCAGATTGAGTGAATAGAATGTCTTGGCAGGTTGAAGGGAAAACCTGAATGTCTGTCTGACAGCCGCTGTCTGAATGTCACGCAGCGATCGAGCAAACCAAAGGAAAGGAAACCAGGTCATCTTGGCTGGGGCTGTGCTTTATGCCACACAGATATATTTTGACTGTCTTCAAAAGAAATCAGTTTGGATTCCTCTGGCAAAGCACTCATGTTAGTACGCCAGTCTCACCATGCTGAGGAGCCCTGCTGAGGACCATGTCCCTGCACAGTGCTGCCCATGCCTTTCTGTGCCTTCAGGTACCCACCCTCACTAAGCAGACTAAACTCCTACACTGCCTTTTCCCCTGGATTAACTAGACTGGAGCAGATTTTTTGTTCTTTGGTTGATTTTTTTTTTAATAAGGACAGATTTTAAAAATGTATAAAATGTTCCTAATGAATCTTTAATGTTTTTAGTGTTACCCTGCCTTCCAACTTTACCAGACTAGGAAACAGGAGGAGTAAAAAGCATAAGTGGAATAGCTGACAACAGGGATCCTGAGGGAAAATATCCAGAGAAATAAGTGGCTTTTGAGGCCAAACTTCTGTCTGTAAAAAATATATCTATAGACATGCTACATGTGCATTTATTCAGTGTTATGTATCTCTATATGTAGGCATGTAATTTAAGATACAGTTAAATAATTTTAAATTGTTGTAATTGAAAGCCGTTGCTAGGGTGATCTGTGGGAAATAGATTAGAGCCTACTGAAAGGTGTTTTCCTTCTCACGCCTCTGAACTGCTCTGGAGATGCACAGTTGTGGTTCTTTTCCAGGCATTGTTAACATGGTTGAAGTGTGTGCAGTTTTGTTGACTGCATAAACTGGGACTGTTTCGTCCTAAATTTCCAATATTTGAGAATTAATTTCAGGTAGTAAGTCCTGTTCAAGGGAAAATAATCTACTATTAATGAATGTATGATACCAACTAGTTCTTCAATATCTCTTTTAAAAACTGTTCTCTTGTTAACTTGTAGAAGGAAAAGAAGGAACTCAGAATAACTAAAGAAAGGTGGTCTTTTCAGAGATGTTTCTTCTTAGCTGTGTTTTTTCTCATGCTGGTACTGAAGTACTACTTTTTATGTTGTGAAAGCAGAGTAGAATCCCCATATTCTGGAGTCTCACCTGTGCTGCTCTGAGGGGTGTTGCAGCTCACTTTTCCAGTCAAGACAGAGGAAAAGCAGAGTTCAAGCAAAGCCTGGGGACCTGTGTGGTGCTTGAAGACCTAAAGTGATGATCAGAGAAGGTTATGTTTTGAATACTTAACACACTATGAGCAGTCTCTCCTTTTAGTGAAGATGTCTGGAAAACTACTAGCAGTAGTTCTAGTTCTAGTTTCCTTGCCTCCCAATTTGAACCCTGAGAGTGTTTCATACAGTATTACTATGGACTTTGCCTCTTTGTAGTTGCTATGTGTAATAGGTGCGAAAACTGCTGACAGAACAGCTATTCCAATAGCATCTCGATTCTATTAGACGCAGTACATAGCATTTAAGTGGGATCTTGGCAGAGAGAACTCAATAAATGAGATGTGCACTGCAAGAAGGAAGGTATTGTCCATACTTATTTCATGCAGGTTTGTGTCCAGTGCATATTATGTTGAATTTGGTATCAGTACTCTCATTAACTAAATCAGGGCTGTAATTGCTGAAGAACTGATGCAGGTAGGAGTGCAGTGAATAGTTTTAGGTAGTTATACGAGAAATTTGTGGCAGAAGTAAAGCTGAAGCTGGAACCAAGTTGCACCACAGTAACCAGATGACCCATCCTCCTTCCCAGGACAGTTTGTGAACATGTGTGTGTGCTATGAATGGATGGAAGACTCAAAAAGAAAAAAAAGAGGCATGTTTGTTAGTTTAGTGTGCTGCAGGTGATGTGTACATTGATAACTTTGGACATACACTTCTGTTTGCTGAAGTTTTAGGGGTTGTGTGCTCTGCCAGACCTCCTTGTGTGTGGTGTTCTCGATGATGCAAAGCATCTGAGCATAGAGGATAGCTGGCAAAAGTTGAAGCCTACCTGCACAGCAAAGGGAAGATGTAGCAATTGGCTCTACTAATAGCAGAACAAACCATAAAACTCTTGTGTTATATCAATTGTTTTGGTTGTTGAGGGTGTAATTTCCTAAGAAAGAGATGGAATGAAGGATTTTTATGGCATGTTGTATATAGATTAAATCAATATATACATTCAATAAAACATTAAATCATGATCTAATTTTTGAACCTTTGTTTAACAAATTGTTTGAGAGTTTAGCCCAGTCCCCAAAACTTACTGACAGACTACTGGGTGATGTGATGCTGCTGGTTTTGCAAGCATCAGTGGAAGCTGTTCAGGCTCACAGTGAGTGCCCAGGTGAAGTGTGCCATGCAAGGTGGTCAGTCTGATGTTTGCTGTGATCTGGTCTTTCTGCTGAGATACATGTGAGATGGGCAATCACGAGGAAGGGAATGTTGTGTGTGAGTGAGGTAGTATTGCCAGCCTTGAATATTTGGAACTTGCAAGTTTTTAAACAAAATCATTAGATGGGTCTGAAATAATAAAAAACACCCTGGCTCTTTCTATTGGTATTTTGGATTTGATTCTTCCTGCTGTGTGGGCTTTCTCTGCATGTCTTAGATTAAAAGATGAGCTTTAATAACCTGTACACCCTCGGCTTATGAAAATGAAGATGTCAGCCTGTCTTTGCCTCCTACTCCATGGCTTTTCCTAGTCCCAGCACTTTCCCAGTTTCACTTTGCAATTTCAACTTTTTGTGACCCTCCTTCTCCAGCTACCACACATTGGAGCCTTCCTAACCTTGGCAGCCTGCACCATGCTGCGGTTCTTGCCTGAATGGATCATTGTTGATGTGGTGATGGACTTCAGCTGTCAGTCATGGCAAGGATACTTGTGCCTTGTCAGTGCTGTTACAGTTTCTTGTTCAATACACAGAGGGAGTTTGCTGGTACAGGCTGCACCCAGTATAAACGTTTCCAGCCACACAAGTGGGAAGCTGCTGTGCCAGCCTATGATTGTCAACCCAAAAATTTACACCAAGCCATAATACTCCAAGAAATGCCATGAAGTTGGTATCCCTGTCCATGAATGGGGATATTTATAAGGAGACATCAGTTTAGATATTCAGCTGTGAGTACACAAGGCAGAACACTCTAGAGCAATACCACTAAAAAGGAGTTTGCTTAGAGCAGTCTAGCAGATTTCTCAGTTTAGGATGAACTTCTTTTTACTGCATATCCTTTTCATCATTCTTTACCTTCATCCTGTGTGTGGAATACTGGACACGAGCAGCATCTCACCCACAAGTATTAAGTGATTTCTGTCACCCAGCCTGAGGTGCAGTTGTAATGAAATGCACTCCTATTTTGCAGAAGCAAGATACTGTAGTCCAGCATGGTAAATGTTTTGGGCAGGGTGCCGTACAAGATGTAGCAAAAGCAATCTGGTGATCTCAAAAGCTGGGTTTTAGCCTGCCTTTGATAGAGCAGAAGGTGGAGGTGCAGTGCTGTAACAGGAAGGACAATGTTTGGTTTGGAAAGACAAATCTCAGTATTCACCTTAATACTGCAAAATGCTGCACGTAGTGGGGTCACACCTGGGGTAGGTTATTAGGAATTATTTACAAGGATTAAACAGAGGGACTGGGAGTAGAGGTGAGAGCATCTGTATCTGTGAGGACTTCAGAAATGCCAAGCTCTGGTTTTGGTTACCTGATGTATTATGCTAACCTCAATTATCAAGTTACAGGTGTGCTGTTTGCTTAACATGGAGGCTGGGTGGTAGTTCACTTTTTACTTTGCTCATTGTAAATGAAGAATTGCCATAGCAACTACGTGGTATATGATGCAGGCTTTTGGTATTCAAAATGTTAAGTATTTAACTGTAATGTGAAAATTTAAGTCTCTTTGCCCTTCAGATAAAAGGGAAGAATTTCCTGTAAATCAAATGATTGCCTTGTTTTTATATTGTTTTCCTGCACAATGGTATCTTGATTTTTCTTTATTTTCTTAATTTGTACCTTGTATGTCTCTTGCTTTGCTTGGGTTTACCACATATATTTTTCTTATTCAGCAAGTTAGGGAACCAGTCAGGATTTGGGATTGTTCCTGGTGTTCTGTTGGTATTACCTGCAGCTTATGAGCACCTAAAGATTTAATAGAGAATATGCAACTGAAAGGTTGGATGGATCTGTTATTAAGAGTTGTAGAAATTAATAGAAACCACATCATAAATCAACTTGATTGAATCAACAGTCCTGTTGAATTAAATACTGTACACCATATATAAAAAAAGTTATAAAAATGAGTAGACATATTTTTTAGTTATAAAATTTAACCCATACATCTAAAAAGAATAAATTTGATTTTTTTGTGTTCTGTTTTTTTTTCTTTCAGCCACTGTAGCTCTGCATTAAATAACTGAACAAGTAAAATATCTGATGTATAAAAGGTAGCATTTTTAACACCATGAATAGGCTGATGCTTACCCAGCAGAACTGCAAGTTTGGAAACATAGGAAGATGAGTTAATGATGTAGAAATTGTATATATGTTCTGTCTGAAAATCAAGTTAAATATGACACTTCATCGGGTCATTTTTTGCATTGAAATGAAAATTGGTTTACTTTACAAAATCTGGAGTATTTTTAAGCTATTTTATTTACTGTAGCATTTACTTATAAGAAAATATTAGTGAAGAATTAAACATAATAAAAGTCTTTTTCATGCTATTAATGAAGTGGTTTGTTGCATGCTTGAGGGATACTTTTAAATGTTCCACTAAGCACTGTGTATAATTTGCTCTTCATATGTCATTTCTTGGTGTTAAGTGAGGAGTTGTATAACTCTAAAGACAAACTAAGAGACCTAGTACATGAACTGTTGGTGCTGTAGACAGCCATATTATTAATTATATAAGCTACATTACTTTTACTTAGAATATTGAATGCATTACTAATATAAGAATTTAGAATCAAATGTGACTTGTTATGGCCTCGTATTTTTTTGCTTCTACTTCCTCTAGTCAGGTTTTAGGTAAATGATCCTTCATTTCCTTGGATTTTAAATTTCAGATGTGAACAGCAAAGTTTTTCACTTCAGCTTCTGGATGGTATTCAATGAAATGTAGGTATGATGTATTGGTAGTGGAACAAATGTATTACTTTTATTAATTATGAATTTTCTTTTAGATGTTTTGGAGAAAGCACTGTTGTGTGTCTTTTAAAGCTAATGTGAGATTGTTTATTATGGTATGAAAATGCACAAGTGGGAAATGAGTTTTCTTTAGAACTGCAATCTCTCAAATGCCAAGGCTGCTCAAATATGTATGTTTACCTTACTTTGATGTGTTCCAGCCTTTATGAGTAGTTTATTTTTTATTTTTATACTGTCTAGATTCATTAATCCTGTGTAAAATTGTTCCAGGAGTAGTGATCTTCCTGGGACTACGTGTATGGGGAGTATGTGTGCACCTCTTGGGAACAGAGGCTTATGTGGTTTGGATTTTGTTTTACTTTATTACCAAATTTGGGGAAGATTTTGATTCTTTTGTGGTGGATTTGATGAGCTCACACTATGTTAATGTTGAACAAAATTAACTCACAGGGTGGTAAAACCCAAGAATATTGTATTACTGAATATTACAGATGCTCAGATGAGGGAGCTATTGGCCTAGAGACGCACTAGTGCTTGAGAAAGCTAGAAAAAAATACTCTATTTAGAGACTACTCTGCTTATATGTCATTTTCTGTATTTATCTGACCTTTTGCTCATTCTTTATTACTAGGGCAATTTACATAAAATAGGATCTATGCCATTTATGAGTTCATGTGCTCCTGCTGCTTATTCTTCCCTTGAAGTTCTAATCCTTCGTGGCATTTCACCCCAAAGCACTTTAGAGTAATTGCTAATTGATATAAAAGGATCACTTCATCCACCCCTGACATGTAGCACCTCGGTAGTGAAACTCAGAAGCTGTTTAACAGTGAGCAGTAGGACTATATAACATTTTTAGGAAGGAAAAAAAACCAACAGAAAAAGGCCATCAAACTGAAAATGGATAGGCTATTTACATAGTCAGAAATTAGCTGCATTATCCATTTCAGGATTGGATTAGGACACTGGGGTTAATATTCCTGGTCTTCAGAAAAGAGACTCTTGGTCACAATAAGAAGACAGAATAGCTGCAGTACAGTATATTCAGAAACCACCATATCCAGAAATGTATTACTCTTGAAATTCAGTATATTTTCACATAGCTCGTGAATTGAATTGGTGAGGACTTGGAGGAAAGAATTTTGCTTACTGAATCACAGTCTTAGTGTGCTGTGTCTTTTAGGGTTAATTTAAGACTTCTCAGTTAAGATAGAGTTTGGCTATCTTAGCATGTAAGTAGTAGCATTGTGGAATTACATGAATCCCTGTAAAGAAAGGTTGTTTTACACAGACCTGGGCTGTGAGTGGCAGCCACAAAAAGGGGGAGTAAGCTACAGTAAAAGTCCTCCAGAAGTCCTCAGACACTAACATGTTGTTTCCAAACAGAAGCTTGAAGTATGGTAATCTTCATCGTTGTGCAAGAGCTACATCTGTCCAGTAGGTACAAAGAAGATGATTTTTAATTTATCATAATAGTCCATAAAAAGAGACAGCATAGAACAAGCCTGGCAGGTGTCAAAAGAACTGCTTGGAAAAACTAGGAGAAAACTGCCCTAGCAAGTGCAGCAGAGTTGCTAAGATGTGGGTTAATAACTGAGTTTTGGGTGTATGCTACAACTGAAAATAAGCAAACAGCTGTCTTCCATGGTGTACCCCCCAGCTTCTCTCGTGGCTGCATGACAGGTTTGATAGCGCATTTGCCCTACTTGTTGTATTCAGTATTGTTTATGCCTATATTACCTGTGTATTCCTGAGTGATTTCATTAATTTGCCGTATAACTATGTAGCAGTCAGTGGCACTTAATTTATTTTACTGATTTATGTCTACCATTAAAAAAGACAGCCCACACAAAGCTTTGAGTGACATGACTGTAATTAAATTTTAAATAACTATAAATTAAAATATAACTGTAAGTTAAAGTTAACTATCAGTTAAAAATAAACTTCACAAGCCAGCAGAATTTGCTATTCAGAGAGGTGGTAATTTACCAGCAGACAATCTGCCAAAGTTGATTTGGTCTCAAATTGTACTGGAAACCTTGAAAAAAAGAGTGACTTTTGCACAGTTTCAGACCAAGAGGATGTGAAATTTTAGAGTCCTAGGCATATTTGGGATCCCCAGTTTTTGAACATGAGTCTCAAATGCACTTCAGTAAGTGTAGAAGTGGTAGTAAAGTGCAGGAAGAGAAGCTTTCTTTCACTTAAGTTAATTGATATTTATAATTAATTTCTTAAGTTCTACCAATAAGTGACTCATGCAGATTCTAGAGCATTTGTCGTACGCTCACAGTGTTTATAATGTGAAAGAACCTAGTTAAAGCAAGGGTCATCCTGTAAGCCATTTCTTATGAAAGTGGAAATCTTATCCCATGCTTGCAAACAGGGTTCACTTATGTGAGCCTGCTAGAAAAAAATTTATTTAGAAATACTGTGTTTCTCTGGAGATTTCTAAGGAAATTCAAGAAAATGTGTTGGGTTTTTTTATTACTTTGCAGAGGCCTAAGAATGCAGTGAAGGCTGCTTGACCTGCTTTTTAACTGAAGTTTGGTTATTAAATTATCAGAATACTTGCAAGTTACTTCTTAATTTTCCTATCCCAATTCTAAGAGAGGAATAGTTTGAGAGGAAAAACATTGCAAATGTATACTAGCAGTCAAGAAGAATGACCAAGTCTGTGGAGTGAAAATACCAGCCTGTCTCTACACTCTTTTCAGGGTCCTTGTGATTTCTTTGGCTGATTTTGGCTGTTGGAGATGCACCATGTGGTAGTTTTTCTGGTTTGCCTCATACAACACAGCAGAACCTATGCTAATATGTTCTGTGTCCCAGTATGGTCAGGAAGGTGGGGCTTTGAGAAAGGATTAATTAGTTGAATGAAAGTGCTGAAAACCACCAAATGGAATTGGGAAACTGCTTTGGTTTAATGGAAACGTAGAAACTTCTCAAAAGACTAAATGCACTCCATTGTTTGTGACACTTCCACAGACAGAAAAGTTGAGTCTTCCAGAAACATCAAATTGTACAAAATCAGGCTGAATTTATGAAGGCTTGTGTGTTGTTTTCTTCATGGCTGTTTGTTGTACTCCAAGTTTAGAGAGATATTGTTTGACGATACTAGTGTATTATCAAATATCCACAAGATCTGTTTAGCTTTGTTGCATAACACTACAGATTGTTTCTCTGGAATTAAAGTGTTTAGAATTGGAGCTGGGATGATGGTACATGGAGGATGGCGATGGGAGTGTCAAACAGTGAGAGTGGAGAGTAGGAGTGATTTTAAGCTAACTGTGCTCATCTGTTCCAGCTGCTCTGCTCAAATTAGTGGAATCTACTATTTAGGTTTCATCCAATTTTTAGAAAATATCCAACTACTTTGTTCCTTTCAAATAAAGTATTTAATGGTCACCAAGTAAGGACATGTAAGTATTTTGAATGGAAAAACTTACATTTCAGGGAATGATACTTTTTTTTTCACTGTAAGTTTGAGTGGTGTAGATCAGATAATGTCTTTTGCAAAGATTAGTTTTTCACATGAAACATTTAGTCAGGTTATTCACCATGAAATTAATTTTGAAACAGTTTACCTGATGCTGTATTTACAATTAATTCAAGACTGATGTTATTTGTTTTGTTGCAGAAAGGTTTATTCTGCTTTTTACAGTTTTTTCCCCTTTTGTTTTGTTTTTAAAACAATCACATTTAAGTTGTCAGATTGTGTTTCAAGTTGTTGTTTGGCAAAAACATCCCCCAGGAAGGCTGTGGAGTCTAGATATCCTCCAGCCTTCACAAAATCATAAAATGACATTGTCCAAAAGAAAAGAAACTTGGATCAGAAAGGCAGAGACTTGCTGAAGAGCTTAATAAAGGGTCTTCCTCCTTTAGAATACATTCATATCAGTGCTCAGTGTGATCAAAAACTCACTTGTTGGTATTTTGAAGGTTTACACAAAATACTATAGCTGTCTTGGTTCCTTCTGAGCAGTGGGATGCTTCTGACTCATAAAACCAGCCAGCATTCAGTCTTGGCTTGATGAGGAAAAAACAAGCTTTTCCTGATAATAAGAAATAAGTAGGAAGAATAGATCTTGGCTGAATGGAGAGTTGGATATATCTTACTACAGTAAAGTTTAAGTTGAGGCGTGTTGATTTGCAGTCTGTAATAACTACTTGGTGGGAAACTTAGAAGTTCACTGGCAGTTCTGCTACTTCTACAGTATTTCTTCTCTTTAAGCTGTAGCCTTCAATAACTGATGAAGTCGTCCTTGTAAGAATGAATTGTAAATGAAGAAATTTGGACATGCAAAAAATGATTGTAATAAATTGATGCTTGCGGTGTTTCTATTTACACAAAATTACTGTTTTGTTTTGGTTTTTATTTAGCAGTCTGTGTATCTGTGGGTTTGTGATGTTATTCTTTGACTTCTTAAGCATATGCAGAAACTCCTGACTTCCCATTGACTTCAATAATTATGGAAGGAACATGCAGTAGGAACATGAAATGCTCCAGTCTGAAATGCTTATACATTAGCTTCACATTTTCTGAATAGTGTTGATGCATACCATACATCCTGGGATAAGTTACTTCAACAAGACTTGCAAAACAAGGTTTGGCTCTGGTGGCATTTTAGAGCTTCTGTTTACATTCTCTCCCATGTGTATAATACACGTCCCATACACATATGAAGAATGGTTCCTCCATTAGATTGTGTGATTGACTCACTGAAGTTTGTGTTTACTTTTCTTCTTTCAGCATCAGTGGCATGGTACAGTTAGCTATGCCTCAATTTTTTTTAACTTTTAGATACTTCAGTAAAACTTAGGCTTAGCTGTGGTGCAGTTGGATTTCCAAGTGTTTGTATTGCTCTACTCTTGGAGCTAAATTCAGATGTTATGTTCAGGTTCAAAAAGTGGAGCATTATTTTGCTTGTCATCATGATGACCATTTTTTTCTAGCTTATATGGTTAATTTAAGGCTGTCTCGAAAGGGAACTGATTGAATAATCTGTAGGTGGGTGGATTAATGAAAATAATACTAGAAAATTTTTTTATCATTATTATATGTTTGTTTCTGGTTGTGTGACACATACAACAGAATTTGGAAACCTTGCACTGTCAGATTTATGGTACTACTGTGTCTTCACAAAAAACTAGGATGCTTTCACACAAAATTGTTTCTCAGAGCAGGTTTTCTGAAGTTTCTTGTACAGTTTTTCATCACTTAGTGCCATTGATGTAATTCAGGTAAACTAGTAGTAGAAGTCAGTTTGTGGTAGGTGTCTAGCACTCAATATATTAGTAGGCTATGGAGAAAAAAACCTAGTTATGTAAAAATTCACTGAGTGACCTCAAAAGTCAGTAATAGGGAGTGTCAGCCTGTCAGACTACATTATTAGAATGAGCTCATCCTTATTAAGTGCACTTGAGTTCTGTAAATGATGATTCATCTCCCAGGTGGTATAATGCCCACTCACTAGACCTCAGTAAGAGTTTTCCTTGTTATCTGTTCTAGAAATTAACTGTCAATGACTACTGTGAAAGCTCCAAGTTATCCACTTCTAGTTACAGCCTCTGTGTGGAGCTTTTGGAACATGGGATTAATTTTTTTCTTGTTTCCCACCTTTTCTTTCTGCCCTGTAACAGTAACCTGAAGTGAATCCCGGAGTCCAACAACTGAGGTCAACAGCGTCTGGGAAAAGTGATACTGCTCTTACTGGCCTCTCTCCTCGCACTTGTTATATGGCTCAGGCAATTAAGTTAACATTATGTTCCCTTCTGAATATGTAATTACGTGCTCACTGCTGCTTAGCAGATCTCCAAGTGAATAAGTTACAAGTCAGCCTTAGATGTCTTATTGCTTGAACATGTCAGCAAAGGATTTTTTTTCAGCCATTTAAGGCTTTTAGTTTTAACTATGTTTTGTTTGGGTTTGGTAGAATTAAGCAGCTGGACTCTGGAACTTCACACAAAGAAATTTTGTCCATTTTGCCATGATTTTTGATCTCCGAAGAGTCCATTTGACACCTAAAGATGGTCCTGAAGAATGCCTAGCTGATATTTTACATAACGGTCAATATATATTTGTCATCTTGTCAAAGCATACCATTGCATTTGTCAGTTATCATATTGTAATTGTAGTGTCTGGGTACTGGAATGTCTCCTTTATTTTTTCTTTTTATGTAAAGAAATTAATTCTCTATCTTTAATGTGATGAGAGATCAGCTTGAAGCTCCAGTTGCTCTCTTGAACTCATATTTTACTAACTTTTCGTGTTGGTGATACCTCCCTGCCCTAAGGATAGACAGTGCTTCCTTTTCATGGTAAATTTTTCCATTAGCTATTTTGTTTGAATTGGTGATTGACCTTAGATAAGCAGTGTTCTGTGAGCCTGTGGAAGATGTCCTTTGGTTTAGCAACGTTGTCCAAAATGATAACCAAAGAAAAGATATACTGGGAGTTGTTAATGATAGGATCCGTATCTTCCTCTAGCAATTGGTAGCATCCATTGATTGAGGTGAGACACACTCCCCAGGTGATCTGCTCAAGATGAGGCTAAAGAAAAGGGGTGCAGGATTATGTTCTAAAGGGCTGTGTTTTCTCTCCGTAGTGCAATCGACAGATTTCTGCCTGCATTTATTTAAGTGCACAATGACCTGAAGCTTTTGCAATTGCTCCTCTTATGATCTTACTGATTATGTTCAGGGAATCAGGCACGGGGGAGTATTGTGTTGTTTGGGTGGTTTTTTTTAGTATAGACATTAATATAGCAAACTGATAAGTGATATCATTTCATCACTTGACTGAAGTTTATTATTAAACTGAGAAGGTTTTAGTAACAGATGAGTTGTATTATAGTTAACTTGAAATCCTCTGCTGACTTGGAAATTGTAAAAACAAAGAAAAAAATAAAACAACAAATACATGCAAAAAAACCTAACCAACCAAATGTAAAAGCCATAACATCATGAGTATATTAAAAGAACATGACTTTTCTCATTGCTCTGGAAGCTGCATTATCAATTCAATTTGTGATTTATTTGGAAGAAGACACCAGGAAGGTTAAGACTGTTATTCATTTACTTTTACAAAGAACTTTTTTCCTTCTGGATTGCAATTGAAGAGGGTAATACCTGGAGGATTTCTTCACCTCCTTGCTAGTCCACACAGCTCATGTAAGGCAAAATTTCCATACTCCCTAGAAAAATGCAGAACATATTGACATGAATTATAAGGTAGGCGTAAGGCTTACGTGCTTACTTTATAGGGAACAGTCACATTTGCTACATTTTCTTTAATTTCCCAACATTTGGTCTGTATTTAATACTAACTCTACCTTTTCTGCCACTTTAGCTTTTTGAGATTTGCAAACAAAAACAACTTGGAAAAGGCTATGCACTCCTGAATGCAAATGCACATTGAATGTATGTTGGGAAAAAAAGTCAGATGTAAATCTGTTAAAGGGAGGTTTAGGTTTTAATGTCTTGTAAAACAGCTAGTGCAGTTTTACAGTATATCTGTTACATAGGTGACTGCTTTTCTGTGCTTTCTTCAATATTTTACATGCATATAACTTCACAGGGGAATATGAATAATGTTATTGTGTGTCTTTAATGACTGTCAGATGAATTAGGCTTCCAATTAATAACATCATTGAGAATATGAAAATAAATTTAGGCAGATGTAGTCTGATTAACTCATATACCATTATGAGTATGTGGTAGATTGCGAAAATTAATACTGCTATGAAAGTAGGCAGATTTTGGTTCAAGAAATGTGCTTGTCCTGCATATAACTGCATTGTTCTCATTTAAAGAATATTGATCTTTCTGTTGAATTAAAATTAATTTCCTTTTTAGTCATTTATGTATCAACTTGGTCTGAAACTTCTGACTTGTTTTTAAAAGTAGATCCTTAGTGCTGATGTTGTTGATGGTTCTCAGTGAGAAGCTGACAAAATCAGAAAATGTGAAACTCCCTCCAAAAAATCCTAACTCCCCCCTACATAGAAAAATCATATAGTCACAATTGGAATCTTCCATCAAATAGCAAGTTTTCTTCCCCTTTTCCTTGCAGTGTTTTAAAAATCATTTTAATTTTATTTTTGGAAATTAAATACACCAGTCATTCAAGACATTTTTCATTTCAGGTTTAGAGGATGACAAATAACAATTTACAAAAAATGTTATGGAGGGAGAAATGAGGCTTAAAAAAAAGAAGTTAATCATATCAAGGCAGCTCAGTATGATGAGACAACAAATGACCAGCCTCCCTTTGGCAAACAAAACTGAATCATAGTAAGGAAATGAGGTTGCCAAGGCAGTGCTAAACAGAGCTAGAAACTTCTCTTCTAAGTCAAGTCACAAGTTGTGAGGCATTCATAGCCTATGGGAAATGGTGAGTCCATTGCATGTTTCTCTTAATAGACAGAGTCTGCAGCCTCCCATCATTTCCTGGCAGAGAAGCCAGGGATGTCTTCTGTACAAAGGACGAACTGTGCCCTCACCCCATAACCTTTCACTTGTTGTGGTTGAGGTGCATGAAATTTTGACTAACAATGTGCAATGACTGTTCTGTGGCTGTAGGGAGGATTTAATTTCTTGCAGTATCAAACCTGCCCTATATAAGAGTGGCACACTTACTCTGAGTAATGTAATGTTGTATACACAAAGTGGATGATTTGAAGCTCTTGATATTAGTGGAATATACTATATGGATGGCTTGTTCCATAGTACTTCCTCCCTTCTATCACTCCAAAATGTAAATCCTGTTTAAAAACCTGCCTTATTTTTGATGTTCACTATATTCAAGTGTCTCTAGCTACTTTCTATGAGGTTCTAGCACTGGGCAAGGAGAAATTTCAGGACATGAGTGTGTGAATGGGGGCTCTGCTTTTGACTTGTACCACTGACTTTGAGGGGGGAATTGTGGCAAGTTGCTGTCTCTTTATCTCAGCTTCCCTGCTTACAGGACAGGAATAACAAATAACACTTTTATGAAAATCACCATACAATTAATGAACAAAAGCTACTATGTAGATATTTGGTGGCCAGTTCTTGTTTACTGGTCATTTGACTTTATAAATATTTTAGAAAATTAGAGCTATAAGAGAAAAGATTGTTTAGGTGTTATACAAAGGGGAAAATTTCTTTCAGAACACAGTCAGATGCCACAGACCTGCAAAAAAAAAAAATGTCTATGCCTGTGCCAACAGTTTTTGAGCTGTACAAGTTCTTTTTGCACTAAACACCTCCTTGAAAGACTCATTCAGGGAGCTCCGTGTAGCAATACTTGAGATCTAGAAGGAAGAGAATTCCCCAAAGTTATCCATGGGGCAGCTCTAATTCTCTGGCACCTCTTGTCTTGTTGTTACTCCTGCTTTTGTGGAGGGGGACACTGTCAGGCTCTGTGTCCTGTAGCTGTTCCTGCCTCCATTTCTCCAGGAGCTGCAACAACAAAGCATGTGGCCAGAGTACACAGAGGACTACTGAGCTGTTTTGAGTAGGTCTTTTCACTTGTTCCTCCTTCCACGCAGGGCTGCCTTCCTGGATTCGCTCTCAACAAGTGAATTTCATTCTGGAAGTAGAAGGTAATTGCTTTTTGGACACCACTGAAGTATACCAGCCCTTATTTCCTGACTTTTATCACTGCTGTCTTTGATGGTGATAGAATACCCACAGTCACTGGTATTCTTGCTGTTTTGCTTTCTGGAGGTAAGGTTAGACATTTCTATGAAAATGGCAGCAGTGGTAGAAAAGGTTAATGTGTGGGGATAGACTAGCTACAAGGGGAGAGGGAGCACTAGTTAACCAAAAGCTGTTAAATGCCTTTTCAGATTTGCGTGCAGAACTGTGTGTCTTACTGTTCCTTAACCTGCTTCACTCATAATCACCTAAGCTAGCAAAGTCCTCATATTTAAACTCAGTATTTGTATAAATAAAGCTGACTTCAAGTGAAATAGATTCCAAAGTTAGTCCTAGGAACAGGTGTGCTGGCTGACCTGAGGGATGGGTACCTCTCACCCTCCCCTCCCCAGAGGCAGAGGTAAGTATTTAGGTGTGCTTAACCTTTACTGCCACAGTTACTTCTGGAAAAAGATGTTAGGAAAGGTTAGATGCTGAAGATAACATTGGCAAGCCTATACTGTTCACTAGGACACCTGCTGCTGGAGCTGAGCTAATAAACATGAGGGTGAAATATTCTAGCCATAAGGTGGGTTAATAAGGAAATGGGACCCAAAGAGAGGTGTGTGCATTTAACACAACTCTAGGAGTTACATAGGCTTGACTGAAATAATTCTCTTACTTATGCCTCAATTTAATTTTTAGGATGAAAAATGAAACACTTTAAATGAAGCAAATATGAAATGCTAATATTGAAGACAAATAACATTTTGTTCTCAACATTTGTGCATTTTTGTTTCCTCTTGCTACTGGAATATCTTAGCATGTGTTGTTTCATTATGCTTTTCACTGTAAAAATTTGCTAGTAGTGTAATTCTCTTTCATCTTTCATGCTTTTAAAAATTATTTTATGTGGGCTGAATATGTCCTTATTGGTTAAAATAAGTATGTTCTTAAGCATTAAAGTAAAGCATGTCCAACATGACCCTGAATGACAGTAACTTGTTGGCAGAAACTGTGACAATATATATTGCCCGAGGAGACACCCTCATTAACAATTTGTTTCTCTCTTGCAAATAGATAAAATTTTTTTAAATCCAATTAGATTTGATGTTTTTTCCCTTTCCAAGTAATTTTGTAACTGATACAAACCAAAATGAATTATGACTTTTTCAAAATCCCATACTTTCATAAAGTTAAAATAACCTTTGAGAACAAATTAGTGCACTGCAAAAATTAATACATGCGAAGTAATGTAAGCACATGGCACTTTTAATTTTTCAATGGCCTGGGGGTACTGTTATCTGGTCTTTTCTGGGAAATCACTCATCATGTTGCTATCGGGGAACGAGAGAGCTGCAGCCCCCTTTCTGGGAGCAATCCAATGCAGTATGGATATTAATTAAATTTATTAAACAAATAACACAGCGACTCAGGGAAGCAGGGGTCCATCTGCCAGCTCTGTAGATTGATCTCTGCAGAGACGCGAGTTGAATGGTAGTTAAAGCTAAGTTGCAGAGCTCAGCAGATGGGCTCTTGTCTCTAGTGGGGGGAGATTTGGTGGCGGTCCAACAGCTTTTTTCCCCCTCCAGGTTTTTGTTCCTTGCAACTGTGATTGAAGAAGCACCTCTCTGCCTTTTCTCAGCCTTGCCCCCCCTTTTGTTTATCTGAGCAATGTTTAAGTCTGAGTGATTTGTTAGAGAGGCAAGTCCCGGCTGATCTCATTTTGTGTATGTGATGTAAACCTCAAGCAGAAAATAATTAGGAAAATGTAATCCCATTGACTTTACACCCCACTTGTGTACACTGCTACATCTCTGCCTGGTGCCTTGGAAAAGGAAAAGTCTAGTAGCAGCACCATACCTACTATTGAAAATCACTGCCCCTCATGCATATATTGTTAAGAAAACCTTTGCTGGAAGCTTGTGTACACAGTAGGAAATTATTTCTGCCTGTAGGTCTCTGCTGTGGTGGTATTCTTTTGATTTCACTTTATTTTATTGCTTCCTCTTGTGTTCTCTGGTTCTTGAAAATATGTATCTTTTGAATCCCTCTGCAATCTTCCTGCAAACTGATACAAGCAAATACTGATCCAATGAATTGTTTGGTGTATGTGGGCTACTTAAAACCTATGGTGTTGTCTATTGTAGATTTAAAGCCCTTATAATTAATTATGCAATTAAGCCCTTTATTTAATATATACTTGCAGGTGAGGAGGTCTTTAATCAAGTCTTGAGTGTGATGGGTAATACCTGCTGTTGGAGACCAGTCATAATGCCACTTACATCCTTGGCAAAACTCCCACAGACTGTAATGGGAGCAAGACTGGCCCTTAATGCTGCAGGGAATCCTGCTGGCTGCAGTTCAGAAAGCTTTCTGAGAAGGTTTTGTAATATCTAATCAGAGTTTGACTATTCCTCATTGAGCGCTTGCAACGGAAAAATCATAACCATACAAAACTCACTGCTCTATGACAGCAAACAATAATAAAGAGGCGATGAGCTACATAGGAGGATTCTGCTGTGTGTCAGGAAAAGATTGTATTTGTCTTTCCTGGCTGAGGAAAAACTAGGCAAAATGGCTTCTAAAGTTGGTGGGAATTTTGACAAAAACAAGGCCTGTGGGGTTTGGCTCTAATAATGTGTGGTTTAGAGTAAACAAGGGAGAAATCTTTTCTGAACGGTAGCTTATGCTTTTGTAACTCTTGTTCTTTCCTCTGAATTGATTTTTTCCTTTTTTCTTGGCTCAGCCTTGGTTGGAAGATCAGTGTCAGTGTTCAATTCCAGACCTGAATATTAGGTAGGCTTTATCCAGAGGAAAAGAATAGTTTTGCTTCCATGAGTTTACTGTGTTTTGATATGGGTATGTTTTCAGTTCTGGACCATGCTGACATTAATAACATGAATATTTCTGTTACTATGGTAAAGGATCAGAGTTAGTGGAGTTTTTATTAATGCTCTGCCAAGCAGTATTCTGAATTCTAGAAGAGACATTACTGTTCTATGGTTCTTTTATTATTTTAAACTGACCCAATTTACTGTATAGAAGAGACTCTTTCTGAGAAATTCTTGTTTACCAATGTGTATTACACATTGGTTGTTACAGGTGACCTAATCATTTATTTATCTATCTGGCTTGTTGGAATTGAGACACCTCAAGGTTATACAACCTGTATTTGAATTTATAGACAATTCATCACATTCTCTGTTTTATACCAGGGCTAATTTTACTCTCTAATTTGAGTAGTTATCCAATTACTTAACAGAAGCCTGCATGTTGCTCTTGGAAGCGTTGTTGTTTGTTGTTTTATTTTAGTTTCCTGGAAGCACATTTTGTGTTTAACTTCAGTTACTTTTAGAATAAGATAGTGATCTCAGTGCACTCTTTAATTTAGAAATAAAATAGTTAAAATTATATAAATTCCCACAAACTAGAAGAGGGAGAGGAGGTAAGGAAGATGTACAAATTGCTTGCTGTCCTTAACAACATGTTGCTTAAAATCATGTGTCTTTGATATTAATTTTGCATGCTTTAGGGGCAAGCAGGCAAAATGTAGTAAGGGTCATGTTAAATGAATATATTTTACCTGAAGTATTCCATTTTATTCTATTACTGATGCTTAACTCCAGCATTCTTAAATGAACAGAGCTTCAGTGTTTGAGTCCTCTCTCACAGGGATAAAAGTACCACTACACATGTTGAATTTTGCTCTCAAACAATATGAATAGGGTGCTGTTAATTTGGGTGGAATTGTAGAGGTAGAAGCAAGAGGCGTCTGAAAGTAAGTAGAGGTACAGTTGTTCTGCTTATGATGCAGAAAGAAAGCTTGCGAATTTGCTGAGCTATTTTTCAGGCCTATATATTTCTTGATTCTCCCGTGTTTTCATTTTTGCATTCCGCTGCCCACCCCCTTGAATCTCATGTGTATTTTCATTAGGGAAGGCAAATAGCCTCTACCTTGGAGTCTCCCAGTGCTTCTTACTAAAAATCCGTAATAAATATACAGGGTCATATCTGAAAATTTATAGCACCTAGAACTGCAATAGCAAATACAATAAAATAAGTTGGCAAACATCTGTAGATGCTACATCATTTCTTATTCTGAAGCTTTACCTGGACGCAGTTGGTTTGGGATGGAAAGCTAATGTATCAATTTGCTACAGTTAACTATCTCTTTTTGCCCTACTTGAAACACTATTGATTCATTTATATAATTACCAGCAAATGTGGGAGAAATTGAGGAAGTCTTGAGCCTGTAAGTAGCCTAGACATGTATTGTAAAATATATTAAGAATGATTATTTTTGCATTAATGTGAATAGTCTCTAATAACATGATGTATGTTTAAAGAGGGCTTTGGCTTTATAATGCCAAGTGAAGTACACTTAGCTCTTTAATAGCACTTTCGAGTTGCATGCTTTTAATGTTGACAGCTATATTTAGTACATTTGATATTCCATAGGGTGTTCTTAGAAGAAATGAACA
Source organism: Aegotheles bennettii (assembly GCA_013398125.1). Lineage (NCBI taxonomy): Eukaryota > Metazoa > Chordata > Aves > Caprimulgiformes > Aegothelidae > Aegotheles > Aegotheles bennettii. The sequence goes on from VZRW01001786.1 coordinate 317,861, forward strand.
CATCTGATGGAACAAATCCATTCTCCATGTTCAATTAGTAACAATACTGCTCAGTGGAGGTTAGAACAGATACGTTCTTAGATGTTACAGGGAATATGTGTATCAGTGCTTAGGGACAACAGATCATTCTATTTAACTTTGAACTATCTGACTTTTACTAGTAGCTGTCCTTTAATATTAATAGGACATTCCATTTTGGCGTTGTATATTTCAAAAAAGATATAGAACTTCAGTCTTTGACTTAGAACTCATTTCAATAGATTAATGCAGGTACCAGATCTTCAATTCTTCTAGCAGATAAGTTACTGAGTATGTGTCTTAAGCCTATTCAAATAATTTGTATTTTAATGTAGGCTTTATCATTTTGGAAAGGTATGCAGCTAATCAAATGAACAAGGACTTAAGAAAAACACATGTTGGCCATTGGCAGGCATATCTTTGGAAATCACCTGTGCTCTTAATTGTTTTTAATTTCACAGCACTGTGTTTCCAGTAAATACACTTAAAACCAACAAAATAAGTAATTCATATCTATTTAGATTTGCATGTCCGCAGTGGCACTTATTGGAACTCTATATATTTATTTATTTATAAATAGTTCATTCTTGGAGGCTCAGCTTCTGATTGTGGACCACTTCAGTCTGTCAAAAGCATGCAAGGTTGGCTGAAGCAAGGATTTAATACCTTGGGAATTACTCACAGCTACACAGTGAGTCACTTTGCCCTCTGGAGCAGAGACACAGTTCCTGTGGGCTGCTGCAAGTTTGTTTTGCCTAGCAGGTTGTAACACAGCCCTCCTTCCAGACCTGCAGACTGCTGAGCTGTGCTCTACAGCTCTGAGGCTCCCAAAGCATAGCTTCAAGCTTTATGTCACTCTGAATGCTTCCTTGCTTTTCCACTAGGACAGTGCCTCTCTTAAGCCCTTGCACCATAAATTTACCACTGCACTGAACAGATTTTAAATAAACCTTTGTTTTGTTTCAGCAAGGCTCAATGTAATACTTTTTGCATTTATATTTAGAAGTTAACATACAAAAATAAGATATAAAGAATTTGAAATTGTGTTTGACTATTTCCAGTAAATGACACTTAGTCTTCAATCTTTTGGTATGATGCAAAGCTTGGGAGGGAAATGAGCAATGGGGTTTGATCCATTTTTCATGTAGTCACCCTATATTCTGTAAGCAACCAGATCATCTGCAGGGAGAAGCCTTTCACTGCCTGTCTTTGGTGTGTTAAATTCGGCTTCTGTACAATGCAAATGCAATCCTAATTACTCATCATGCTTCATGTTTGTTATTGTCTAGCCCACTGGAGATGGCAGTAATACATCTGAGCAAGATATCTAAGAGTGTGTTGGCATCCTAAATCCAAAGTAGTGCTCCATAGCTCAGTCTTTAACTGTGAACTAGATTAACCAACTGTGTGTATGCACCTTCAGAAGGAAACTGTGTAGTAACTCTGAACTGTTCAGCACATTTTCCTCAGCTTTCTTTTGATTCAACTTCACCTGGCTGACCTGAGCTACTCATGCAAGCTTTAAGGTGTGCTGATAATGGCTTTCTACATGGCAAAGCTTATGCACAGATATGTGTCATCTTTATTTTCCTGGTACTTGATCACATTGAGTCTAGGTTATCAGTGTCAGTGAGGTGAATGTGTAGCTAGACTTGGTTCTTCTCATATTTTCACATCTTGGGGGGGAACAGTATTTGGTTTTGTTGCAAATAACATAGTGTCATTTCATTAACTGTGTCCTTTGAAGGAGCAAAGGAGTCAGCCATTTCTGAAGAATATTCTGGCTTGGGACAGGCATCAGTTTTGTGATTCTGGTGTCAGATTCACCATTCTCAAGTTCTGGGATCTTGTCAGTCTCTGCAATCTGCAAAGTAATCAAGTGTGTATTGTGCTTTCAGGGGGCACATAGGCTGTTGATTTTGGTGGTATAGAATGAAAAGTTCACAACCAACACTTGTATAGTGTTTATATAAATCAAAGCCATCTCAGCAGAGAAAGTCTGGTTCTCTTCTCAGTGATTGGCTCTGTTCCAGGCAGTCACCATTAAGCTGTTACTATCTCAAGTGGCTGAGGAACAAAGGTGATAAAGCAAGAACTGGACTGTGCTTGATGACGACCAGGACTGTTCTCTCCTGTGTTAATGTCAATGGTGATGAAATATTCCAGTAGGCTAAATATCGGTGAGCTCCCTTTTGATTTCTAGTAATTGAATATGTATATTCAATGTACAGAATGTACACATCATCATCATTCTCAGCCTGTCAGGCAATTTCATTTGATTTCTACTCTCACACAAGTTTTTTTGTGTGTGTGTACACATACATACATATGTATATATGCCATGTACGTATGTGTATATGTACATATGCATATACACACATATACACGGTGTGTATGTGTGTATAAATATGACTTTATAAATATATGTATGTATATATACACAGACTTGATCTTCTATGTGGTTTGAATAAAAACAGAGCTTGGGTCTGGATGTCTTGGAGTCGCAAACCATCTTCAGGATGGAAGATGTAGAAAGAGTGATGGTATGCAACAGTCTGGGGAAGAACAGTTCCCCCCCAGAATTTATATGCTTTAAAATAGACGTTTAATGATATTGGGGAAAAAAACACTTTTGCAATGATGTTCAAACTGCTGTAGTTGATAATAGCTTTATCTGTTCTGTAATCCTTTGTCCCAAACCCCCTTAATTTTACTGTAACTTGCTCAGTGTCTCATACAGACCGAGGAGACTGTCTTATAAAAAGACTGAGTCTTACACAGATTGATAGAGACCATGTCTTTGTATTCTTTTTAAATCAGCTTCTCCACTTCCTTTCTGGGGCCTTGCATTCATTTGTATTGCACGTATCAACTGAACTAATACTTCCTACCCAGTGCAGGACTCTTCTGCTGCCTTTAACTGACTGGACTACAATGCACATACTGAAGATCCTGAAATCATTAGAATTATGGCTAGATAGGTCAAGCTACCATTGGCCTACTTCTATAATAAACTCTATAGTACAAATTCTTTTTTCTCTCATTTCCTTTATTTAATGAGGCATAACCTTCAGGGAAAAATCCATCTGCCACAATTTTTGTCTAATTTTTCATGTATTGTTCAACTCAAGAAAATGGAAAAATTTACAGTAGCTACATCTGAGACACAGCAACTCAGATACGCAGGCCCTGTTCTGTAGGTACAGTCTGTGTTGTCCAATTTTTTAAAAAAATATAAATTCAAACCAGATTTGCATGTTAATCTGTTTTAAAATGAGTTTTCACATGTCATAAATCTATGCATAATTCTCTGGAGGTTTCGAGCAAGACCGAACTGGGCCAGATTGGCTTGTATGTTTACTCTAAATAGGATGGAAATCAAATCTAGTAGAGGATTGGTTATGTTAATCATATGACTGTTGAGTTGGAGCCATTATTGGACTCTTGAAGACCTATAAAGTACTTATAGGTCCTTAGGATCAGCCATGTCAGTGTACTCATTCAGACATTTGTGTACAACACTTAAGTCATTCACAGCCTCTCTTCTGCTTTGAAAAGTATGTAGCATTTATATTCATGTACTTGGAGAGAAGAGGGAAAGTGGTCCTTAAAAATACTTTAAATTTAAAGGTATGCACTTGAGGACCTGGGATATTGTTATGCCTAAACTTAATTTTTCTTCACTATGCTTAAAACAGTATATCTGAACCCATTACATTTTCTGTTTTAACTATATTTAAATAAAAATCTTTTTTATAAAATATTTTACTTGATTGGAGATCTTTACCCTTGGACTTAGCTGATTAGTGTGAACTCTTGGCTGCTGCTTTGAAGGAAGCAGTGCATTTCATGGTTAATGTGTGGCTACTGACTTTTTGAAATGGTGAATTGAATACTTTTCCTACTCAGAAGTCTGATGTGCAGGTGTGTTAGTCCCCACTCTGGCGCAGTCCTGAGTACTTCTGAGAAACCCTCCCCCTCTCTTCTGTTTCTCACTGCCCTAATTCTAATGTATCAACTCAGTAGAGCTCAAGGTCTCTGCCTTTATCAGCTGCTAAGATAGATGTTTAAAAACATTTATTTTTATTTAACTTAAAACATGGGTTATTTGGAGGGATTGCCCTCAAGTTCCTGAAATTGTGCATGCAGAGAAGTTTCTAAGCCTTAATATTCAACATAAGTGTAAATTATTTCAATCTGTCATCATGACAGCCGATCAGCTTCTATCTGCCTTTGAAATTTAATCAAAATTAATTCGGTAAAACTGAATTGAAAGATTATTTATGTGATCATGAGTTAACTTTCAGGGATGTTAAGGCTGTATTTTCCTTGGCAAAAGGAACACTTCATATAAGAAACTTCACTGCTTTGGTTTTGTGTTTTGAGTCATTGCAGTGTGATTAACACAATGCTCAGTTAAATGCTGCATAGATACATCCTTCTTTTCTGTTTATGACAGAATAATGGTTAATTATCACCTATCAAAAGATAAATACTTTTTCATTAAATTAAATAGAACACTTTTAATGTACTATTTCAGCTTGTGAATAAATTTATCAAAACAAATGTGTATTTGCAGATTCCTGAAACTTCTGTTTTCTTGCTAGAATTCCGTTTTTAAAAGTGGAATGAAATTCTCTCAGAAAGGCCAAAATCAAAGCCATGGATCTCTTTCCAAGCCTCTATTTCTAGGTTCTTGAGGGCTGCATAACAACTTTCTCCTCTAATGGAATGTAAAAGATCAAACTGTGCTAGCATGCAGTGCTAGCATGAAGTCCAACAGCTTCTACCAGCTCAAGTCTTTTTAGCTACTTTTTACTAAGTAGCCCCATTGCTCTAGCAGCACATGTCTATCAAAACTGCCTACTACTCTTCAGACACATGCAGTTTTTCTTTCTTTAGTACAGTGGTGTGTCCACATGGGTGGACATTAGTATATCTATAACGTCTAAGAAGAATTGATGGATGTAATTGCTTTAAAATGGTTATGGTAAATATGCTAATTTTTAAGTATTGCCTCATTTAAAATCCCACCTGGAGTCCTAATCTATTTTAAATGCTAAAGACTGAAATGAAAGTTCTATCCGTGTAGATAGACTTGATTGCTTGTTTATTCTGTATAAAAAAACCCAAAACTCCCAATGAGGAAACTATATATGCACTGGAGTTACCATGGAATGCTAGGCGTACTGATCTAGAGCTGAACTCCTTCAAAATTTGGGGATATTTGGATTTAGGCTGCACGTCCTCTTCCCTCAAATCTTATAAATTGCCTCATCCCCCTCAAATATGTTGCATTTAATGAATATGAAGTCACTGTCTACCTGAAATATCTTCAGTGTAGACAAAGCTTTTAAATTCAATGATCAGAGCCTGGGCATCTATAATGATGACCTGGTTTGTATGAGGGGTTTTTTTTGTTTAGTTTTTTGAACCTGCATCAAACTGAGTACCCTGTGTTCACTTCCAAGTGTACATTGCGATTCACAAAAGGTAGATGTGCCAGACAAAGGAATTTCTGCCCTGAAGCATGTCAGCTCTAAAGAGGCATGAGCAGTTGAACAGAACAATTGCAGCATGGCCAGTAGGCATTGCATCTGGAGTGCTTTGTGGAGCAGATGTGGTTTTCAGGTTTCTTTTTTTTCTCTTTCTTTGGTTGAGGTTTTCTCTTTTGAATAGAGGAAGAGGAGAAGGAAATTGGGACACTGGTTTGCACTATGTGCCTATACTCCCTGTAATCAAGAGGTTGAATGGAAGACAGCAGTAGGTGAAGGACATGAAGTAAACAAAAAAAGATTAGAAAGGCACAAGTAGATTAAGGAAACAAGAAGGATGAGTATGGAAGAGGAAATACAGCATTGAATCTTTAGATCTTTGGCTTTCTTTTTTTCCTGTTTATAGTTGTATTTTGTGCATTGTGTATAAGAGTAAGCCATATAAGAAATAATGGGTGGTGAAACAAACATTGTCCCTCCTCAGCAAGAATGAAAGCAGGAGTGAACAGTGCCAGAATAAAGGTGATATGTGTATGGGGGAGTGAGAAGATCCAACAGATGTGTTAGAGGCATGAACATAAATCCATCTGACAATGAAGATTCTTGGTTTCAGGTTGTTCTGACAATGACATAGGCTGAAGTGTGAGAAGATGGTGGTGTTACTTTTAGCTGTTATATAAATCTGTTCCTAAATATTTTGTATATATTGTAAAGGATATTCATCAGTATAACTGTACCAGTTATGTAGCTGAGACCTGTGATAATTTCTCCATAAACTAGTAACAGTGTGGTGCCAAAATCAGTACACACTTCCCCTGCCCTCTCCCCTGCCCTCTCCCCTGCCCATTGTGTTGATGATATTTAGAACAACAAGGGTTTTACAATGATTTCTTGTACCAATGTACAGAAACGCCTGTTATCTGACCAGTTTGTGAAATCAGGGACTGAAGACTGTAGTTGTTAGCATGCTCACTATTGCTTACTTCTTACCAATACAAGTAAGATTGAAGGATGATGATCAACATGGGCATGTAAACAGCTACTTTGACACTATAATCAACCATTATCTGATCAGGTAAGTGTGTGTCTCCCTGGGAATTAGTATGTGTATTTATTTACATGGGTGATTTCAAAGTAATATTGTGTATCTGTCTTGCACTTCTGTGTTAGGTTACACTTCACTGACAGGATTTGAAGAATGCTAAAGCAGTGAATTGAATCCACAAGCAGACTGAACTGACCCATCCATGAAGTACTGCTTTGGCAGAGGGCATTCAGTCTTTGCTTCTGCTCTGTTGCTTTTGACTAGCAGCCATGTGGCAAACGATGCTGTGATCATCAAGAAGTCAGAACGATCTGTGATCCAAATAACTCTCCTCATTTTTTTCCTAACTTGAATCATTTCAGTAGTGAGTTTGTACTGTGACCCCACAGACAGCTGTATTGGCAGCACTTTAAGTAACAGCTCTGCACACGTGGGAACAAGCACCTAAAGAAACTTTCCAGTTTGCTTCGCTGCCACACCAGTGTACCATGAAATGGTATTCTGATAGTGTGACATCCCTTTTAGAATTTCTGCAGTGGATGCAATGTAAGCAATTTTTTCCTCTTTTCACTTTTCAGCTTTTTACTCTTATTACACCTGCCAGAGGTAAGAGTTGCTTTGTGCCTGTTTAGAAGTCTGTGGCCACAGTCTAAGCAGGATCAAATAAACTATTTTGTTTAAAACAACCCAGAAAAACACACAGCAAAACATTTTGTATTTGTTGTATTGTTTCATATGATTGGTCTTTCTAAGGTACAGCCACAAGCACTTGAAATATCATCACCTGTATGTGGATCTTTACTACATTCATAGCTCATACAGAAACACTCAGAGTAGTTTAGGTATTGTTAAAAAGGTATCTGTAGCATATGGCACTCGATGCAGACAGACCAGCCAGTCTGTCCAGATCAACACTAGTTTAGGAATGAAGGTAAACATAAGTGACCTAATTAGCTGCAGACCAATTTTGCTTTTCATATTTAGCATTTACTTATGTCTCATGTGCTACAAGGACCCACATTGCAAAACAGAGGACTTACTATGTCCTGCAAGAGGGTTTCTCAACATCTCTGCTTTTAGCTATCTAGGGCTGACATAGAGGAAAACATGGGCTGTTGGGGCTGACTGTTTTAAAATATGCTTCCTTAATTATTGTACAAAATAGTGTGCCTACAGAAGATAACTTTTTAAATATAAGGTAGAGGGCTAGCAACATTAAAACAGAGATAATGTTAATTGAAACATCTATTATACATGAATATTAAATAGCACAGGAAGTAAAACCTAGGTAGTATGGCAGATTTTTTCTTTGTATCATCCTGTACTGAAGTGTGATCATCTACTATGGAACACCAGTGCACACCCAATTTCTTTGTATATATTTGTGTTCAGAAACCCAAGTGTGCTGAAGCACCTCATTGACTCTGCACAGCACAACTTAAAATTATAGAACAGATACTTTCATCCACAGAGGCCTCCCTGCCCTGAAACTACTGGTAAGGTTAGGGTCTAAGATGAGGTAATGTGAGTGATTATGAATTGTAAATGGATTTTCAACTTTTTTTGGCCTAGTGAATTTTAAGTCTTAAAATATGGCATGAAAATTTGGTTCTCTTAACCTGAACCTCTTCTAAAAAAGTAACCTGTAGTTTATTTCTTAAGAGAATAATGACCAGGAAGGGTGGAAAGATATGAGACTGTCTTTTTTACCTCCCTGCCATCTCTCCCTCCTTGTCCTGCCCTGGTTAAGGTTATCTTCCTTCTCAAATTGAAGTTTGCAGTAACAGTATTCCAGTGTTTTTGCTCTGTCTGTTGTGAGGTTAGGGGTAAGGCCAAAGTAGTTCTAAGTAAGGAGAGACAATGCTGAAATGAAATAATGCATTGGTCCTGATACTCTTTCTCTTTTTCAGCCTAACATCAGAGCCTCTACTTGCTATAGGGAACACTATGAAGAAGAGTGAGGTGGCAGTATTTTCTGAGGTCAACTGAAAATCTAAGGGAAATTACTGTATATTCTGCATCAGTCACTTCAGGCTAAAGATACATCCTTTCCTTCTGTGGTCTTACTGAGAGAAGCTAGCTGAGCAAACTATGTACAAACTATCAGTTGTTGGGGAAATGGCTGGTGCGTTTGCAGAGTGCTTGAAGTCTTTGCTGTGTACCAAACCCACATATTCTGTTTCTCCATGTGCACTGGTGGTAATGGCAGAAGAGTTTGTTCAGACATCACCTGCATGTCTAAAGTAGAATCTGGTTTTGGTTTTGACTGGTTGCAGTTCAGGAGAGTAAGTAGCGGTTGGAAAAGCTGTAACTCCAACAGCACAGTTGTTTAGTTTTGACCTTCCAGTTTTAACACAAAGTAGAAAATTGGATAATGACAAAAAACCCCAAACAACCTGAGGATAAGGAAGAGCAGTTAATTGAAATTTATTCATCAAAGCTGTCAGTTTGTTCAAGCCATGTATTTAATCTTTCTGTGGAAGTATTATCTAGCAATCACACTTGATACATGTTAGGTTTTTTGTTTCTGCTCAGTTTTAAGTTGTAAAAATGGAAACCTTGAAGATATAACAAACTAATCACTTAATATTTGTTCTCAACTAAATTGCTTTCCACTTCTGGTTTCTTTGGGATTTATTTTATCTCATGTAAGCTTAAAATATTTAAAATCTTTTCAGGACTTTTCTTTGTAGTACTGAAAGAAGACCTTGCAAAGAAAAGGATTTAATACACTGTGTCAATGCAATAGTGAGTTATTATCACAGTTCTGTTGACATCACTGATAATACTGAATCCCAAAGACAGATGAGGACAAAAATGTAGAGATTTTGGGTAGAAACATGGAAAAGAGATATTTGTGATAGGAAAAATCTATTGGACAAACTAAAATTCTTAAAATTGGTAAGAGGCTGCTAGATTCATAAGAGAGTAAATAAAATGGAAGACAAGCTAATAACTATTCTTTGACTACAGGAATTCAAGTAGGTAGCATTTACTGTACTTCATTTGACTGTATCTGTGGAATGACTCATTTGTCCAGAAGTTTAAAATGAAGGATTAGCATATGGAAAGAGGTGTGTAGAAAATCAAACTCTTCATGATTTCTCTTGAATTAATTATATTGCAGCCTACTCAGTTTTTAGGCTAATCTTTCCAAAGGGTTTGTTATTTTGAGCATCCCATCAATGGCAGCTGTTTTTTTCACAGCAAGAGAAATGTTGCGGGTTTTTATATATCATTACCTAGGGAAGTGTGATATATTATATGTTGCTAAAGAAGGTTGGAGCAGAGATGGACATTGATTATTTTGAAGAAGTTCAAGACCTTTATCTGAGGTCAGTTGAAAGAAAGAACTAGATGTATATAGAAGTTTTTAAGTAAAAATTGAAAGTGCTCATCAGTTTCCAAAAGATGTTAATTCCTTTTTGCTGACCTAATACCTGTAAGGGACATACGATTCCTTTCTTCCAGGTGATCTTCCCTGGCATTTTCTCGAGTTTAATGTTTAAATATATCCCTTTTTAAAGATACTACTTTACTACTTCACAAGATCTCTTCCTTTTTTTTTTGGTCTGTTTGTCCATAGCCCTGTATATAATGATGTGATATCCTGGATGCCTGTTTTATTTTGAGTGGGGACTGGAAGAGCAAGCTCATAAAAAGATGGTTTTACAGCCTTGCCAGAAATGTTACATCTGGCTGGCCATACTGTGAGGACTGGGAGTGTGCTAACTAGGGCTGTTTAAAAACCATGTAGGCTGTGTACTGCTGATGCCAAGGGTCAGTGCTAGGTAAGGTGTGCTAGAAAAGTATCGTATATTCTATGTATAACTAAAATGAGGGTTGGTCTGGGAAAGAGAATTATGTTAGAACTGTTTGGCATCTTGTCTGATGACTGTTTCAAATACATAGGAGGGCCTTCACAGTCCTTGCATTCTCAAAGCAGGCCCTTGCATCAGGATCCAAAGTGGCTTAGGAAGGAGCAGAGGCTATGTGTTGCCCAGCTTTGATAAGATCATAGTAACTGAGAGCATCCTTGGAAAAACTATACAGGCACCAGGGAGGATGCCTCAGGGTTGGGTGGCAATTGCAATGGAATTTTTGAGATAGCAATTTTGGGTGCAGCTATAATTCTGCCTAAATGTCTTACTGGAGCTAGTCCTGAACTCTGTAGCACACTGTCAGTTTTAACATGTTTTTAATTAGATTTAAATAACATATCAATAATTCACCTTTGCTGTTAGAACCCTTTCTTAAAAATGGAGATTCCTAACCTTGCACACTGACTGCAGCTTGCTTCTAAAGTGGAAAGATACATATGAAGTTCCAATCATTTTGACATGTGTAAGGGGTTAAGTCATTCTTGAACAGTTTATCGCTCATCAATTGTAATTAAATATGTTTATATTAAATTATGTGCTGTAATTAATGTAAAATCTTTTAGCCTGTGCTGTTATTAGAACCAGATGCTGAAGTATCAACAATATTTCAACATGACTGTGCTGCCTTGCCAGCTGTCTAACTGTAATTACTTTAATCTCAGCTTGTTATCTAATTATCACCTTTGTAAAGGGAAAAGTACTCTCTAATGTGTACTGATTGTTTCAGATGATGATGAAGAGCGTGAAACAGCTGTCAGATATCTTAGCCCTGCTTATCTGGATTAGAAAACTTATTGAGAGGCCTACTTTGCTTCAAACCTCCTGACAGAAAATGGGACAGTGGGAAACAGGGGGTTTTTCACCTTGTTTACCCTAGAAATGTGATTCCAGTAATCAGTGGAGACAATAGAACTGGATGAAACAAGGTAAACAATTACTGTTCCCAGGAAAAAATAGCAAGGCAATGATACAGCACGATGCAAGAATCGTGTATGAATTTTGTAGTGGACTATATATCTTACTTTTTAAAACTTATATTTTCATTGCAGTGTTGGAGAATTACTCTTAATTTAGTTACATGGGTTGTGCTGAAATGTGGTGGCAAAGTTTGTTATGTAGTTAATGAGTTTTACAGGTCACATCTATATAGATTACCCCTTCCTGGAGAACCTTTAATGTTTTAAGCACAGAATAAATTATACTAAATATTGTGTGAATGTTACATTTCTCTTTGGAGACCTAATGTTAAAGTCATTTTACAGAGCACTTTAATATTCTGTAGTTTTTAAGGACAAGGCATGAACTCTGCATCTAAATAATAGTCAGCAATAAAAATTGATAGAATACTAAAGTAAAAAATGTAGTAGATTGCTTGATAAGTAAAATTTAAGTTAGGGTGATTTTTTTGCCTAAAATGCTCATCATTTTTTTTCTTCTGTTTGTCTGTCCCCACCTCCAAACAGTGCTGACAGTGATATTAATTCAAGACTTTTCCCGGAAGAGTCTGGATTTTTTAAATTGAAGTATTTTCTTTGGTGGCAGTAATATAATGGGTAAGAAATAAAGCAATTTTATAATCATGTCTTCATAGCAGTTGTAAATTTAAAAATGGAGCTTTAGTAAGGCTTCTTGTGATTGAAGTATATCATTGTTAATGCTGGCATGGTTTGAGTGTTGCTGAAATATGTGAATGTAGATGTGTCTTCTCTTTCTCTGACACTCTCTATACCATAGCAATTTGTCACTCTAATAACTGTACTAAGAAGAAAGATTTTTATTTTTTTTTTAAGGGGAGGGGAGATGTTTTTTGTGTGTTCTTTCTCAGTTTGATATTAGGATATAACTTACTAGCAATAGAAAAAAGATTTAAAATGCTTGTGTGCTTCTTCAGGGACAAGGGGAACGATTAAATTTCCTATCGTATTTTGCCAGTCAGAAAGATTTGTATTTACATATGCCCTGTGACTTAAAATGGGCTCCAATGAGGCAGTGAAACACTTGGGAACGGCTGAGTACCTTAAGTTTTTATGAAGGCTCAATGATAAGAGGAACTTTTTTGAATTTATGTACAGAGGCTGTAGGAATAGCCAAGTTTCAAGAGGTGTTTTATTGGCCAGTAGTTTAAACAGCTGTGTTTTTTCCTCTTCCACTTCAGGTTGTCCTTGCAGCTCTAGCCTGGCTTGAACCATGTTTTATGTACATGCCAGCAAAAGGCTTCAGTGTTTGTCTTCCAAATCTAATAAAAATGGGCTGTTGTGTAGGGCTCTCTTACTTCTCCCTTATTTTCTTAGCAAAATAACTGATCTTCAGACCACCACAGGGTTACAAAATCTTTTGTACAATCTTTCTCTTAAAAGTGTAAGAAATTAAGTGCTGATAGGGTTGAAAGGATCAAGAACAGAAACAGACTGAGGTAGCAGAGTTGTGATGGAAGGCTTTCTTGGCTGGCAGGAGAAGAACCTGCTGCTGGGACTTCAGGGCACTTGTTTCTGTTCTGCATGCAGAATGATAAGCCCTTGCAAATGAGTAGATATACATCAAACTATTGATACAAGTTAAATTTTGTGTATTTTAGCATTAAATCCTAATATTAGGTACATTTCTTAACCTTTTAAAAAATCAAATTATTAAAGTAGAAATACATCTATAGCACTTCAACTGAGGATGTCAGAGTACATTGTGAGAGTTAGTGATACTGTTGGAGCGAAGACTCGTCCAAAGTACAAAAGAATATTGAGTTGTGTTGACTTCATGTTAGGTGCAGAAACGGAGCAGAATCCACTAATATCCATTGTCAGTTCTCTTAAATGCACTAATAATAATGCACTTGCTTTTGATTTGCTCTTCCAAGTTTCATGATTTATGTAAAGTAGATTTATTGTAGGAAATGTTTTTAATCCTTAGATATGTTTATCGCTTAATGTAAGAATATCTGCAAGTGTTGCAAGGAGTTAATTTGTTTCTTTCCTTTGATCAAGAAACATATTTTGGCAAATCTTAAGATAGTCATCTGCTGAAGACACTATAAAATAGATATTATTTTAAAACTACTTTTGATCAACGCTGTTTTCTCTCTGAAAATGTATTTAAGTTTGTGGTATGCAAAAAGTAGAAAACAGCCCTTTGTCATCTTTAGTATAAACCCTATACTTCTTGTATGGGAACTCTATATTGGTCCATTAAACTGTAATGGCTTCTTCGTTTTATCAGGCCAATGAACCATGAACTCAAGAGTCTCCTAAATATGCCCTGACAAGACTGCTACTTCTGTAAAAGAGTCATTACCATATTTCAGGCTAGTGACTTGCTAATAACAAATTCCCAAGGAATTGGCCCGACCTGGCTGCAAGTGCAAGGCTTAGTGGAAAGAAAAAATAAATACAAATGACCATTACTGAATAATGATAAGGTTCAGTAAAGACTGAGGTGGGCTTTTCTCATATTGTATTTATCCACACACCCACCCCATGCCCCACAAATGGGTTTAAAATGTGGATGTATCTTAATACAACCACAGATGTATTAAGAATCTTAATCCTCACTGTATTTTTTTCATGTAGTTCTTTAAAGAAAAGGCCTTTGGTAGCTATTACATGTAACAGCTTACTGATTTTTGATTTTTTTTAAAAATATGTATCTCTCTTTAAAAAGGTGCTAATTGTAGAATGATTTCTTGAAAATAATTACCTCTGTATAGAAATTCTATTGTTTTAAGTGTTGTCATATAAATACTATAGATTACATATTTTTCTAAGTGTGCAAGTGTGAATGTTGAGGTTTCTTTTTCAGAGGACCAGTGGACATATTTTCATTGAATTATGTTTTATTATGCTGAAATAAGAAACAGGTTAGTAGTTTTGTATATATGTGTGTGTGTATATACACATGCTAAATATCTATGTATACATAATATGTATTTATTTGACACTGTGTATTGATTATTTGCGTGTAACTATAGAGCTGTGGGTGAAATTGTAATGCTTTTGAAGTTAGTGAGAGCTCTGACTTCATTGTATTCAGGATTTCATTGTGTCTGAAAAAAGACTAAGTAATGTCTTCAGTCCCTCACTTGAGCTGTTTTACGTTAGTCTGGGACAAGGAAGCCTGAAAGCTCATATAACGTATTTATGGTCTTTAAATGAAGTATTGGAACACTAAAACAAAATTATATGGCAGGGCAAAGTGTTTTCCTCAGTTTGTAAGGCCTTTTTTACTTCTGTTTAGCTCTTAGGATTAAAGGCTAAGCTGTTGAGGTTGAGGCTGTTTACTAATCACAGGGAAATAATTTCAAAGGTTGGTGGATGAAGGCTTCTGGTATTTAAGGATATCATCCTTTGTAAAGGTGAGGATCAACAGAGGAATGTGCAACCTCAGGGACAATACTGCAGGTATGGTGAGGAGGGTTTAGGTTACAGTAGTCAGATTCAGTCTACACTTAACTGAAGGAAAGTGTCCTGCTGCTTTCAGAGGGCTGAATTGGTCTGAGCAAGGGAGGTATTATATAGATGCGGGAAAGCAGTATATCAGCTTTCAGAGAACAGAGAGAGAGACAGGAAGAAAGGTGCTGGTATGTAAGTGCCAGCAGAGAAATGGAGGGTCTTGTCTGTTAACCAGCCAGGTAGTCTCATCTGCTTTGACAGCTACAGGTTACCACAAAAGGTAAAGAAACCTTGTTTTTTGGTTCAAAAATGCAATAGAACTGTGATTCAGTTTGCCAGTGGTACACAAGCTGCTTTTTTTCAACTTTTGTATATGTTTCCAGAAAACGAGGGCAGGGGGGAAGTTTTTCCTTTGAGTACTTACAAAAGTGTAGCTGTTGATCAAGTGAATGTAGTATATGCTTGACGTTGCTTTGTAAGGTACAGTCTAAAATCAAGAATTTAGTTGCATGCTTTGTATGGCAGAGTAACAATAGTGCTGCATTTTGAACTGGTGAATGCTGGCCTGGATTATTTTTCTGTAATTCAAATAAAATATTACAGTTTCTGTTAATAACGGGACTTCAGGTAGAAGAACCTCGTTCAGTGTTGCTGTCTGTAGCACATAGATCTGCACAAGTGGTGAAGAGCTGGTGCATCAGGGCTTGGAAGTAAGGCTGTCAGCTTAATACATTGTGTGAAAATTGGGGCCGAAGGTCACCAGTTTCCTGGTACACAAATCTCCCTCTGAGAATCTCATTTCATTCAGACTATCAGTTAGATTAGAAATACCCTAATTATCCCGCTGAAATTAAATTACTTTATGTAAGGGTGATATAATGAACAACCATAAAGAAGCTATACAACCAATCATCCTATTAGTCACAGCAAGACTAGACTATACACTAAATGGCTCTGGTTTGATTATTGTGGGCTGGTCTGTGCCACATAAACAGGGGGGGAAGGGAAAGACCTAAGGGAGGATTAGTTCCATTAGTTCTGATTTCATTTTCTATTTTACTGGAAGAAAAAACCCCACATTTTAATTCACAGTGCATGTCTTCTGGGTGAAAAAGGTGTATGGCTCACTGTCAGAGCAGGCATAGTGTAGTAGGCTTCATGAATTATGAAGAGATGATCAGGATCTCTCTTAGGGCATAGCAGGTTATGTGGCTACAACGAGCAGGATGAGAGCTGTAGTAGTGCAGGTAGACTGCTCCAGCGCCTCAGCTAGCAAACTTTGTCACAGGGTCTTCCTTTTCTAGATACACTTGCAGTCATGTGCAGTCATCATTGCTGGGGGAATGTGAGGGTTCAGCTGATTTTGAACTTGAAAGAGTAGAATGCTTCAATGGCTGGAGAAGGTCAATGGTTAAGAGTAAGCTGAAAAGACTATCTTTAATTTTTATTTAGTTCAATGTCCTGGCAGACCCAGTGAGTGGATTGACCAGCCCCATCGTGGTTGTGTGTTTCTGCCAGAAGAGCTAGTACTGTGATGAGCTGTGATTTTTCATCTAAGGTGGACATTTCTGTAGGGATATTAAAAGGTGCAGAGAGAGATCAAACCAGCTGCTTCTCTCTGCTGGTTGACTTTCTTGGTCAGAATTTAAGAATTGTTTGCTGAGTAACTGTTTTGAGGAACCCAGAAGTGTTACTGCGTAAGGACAGAAGGTCTTCAGAGACCTCCTTAATGTAGATTTGTTATTTTGTTATACTCCAGAGGCTCTATTTAACATAAAAGGATAATTAATAATTTATTATCTAAAATCCTAAAGATTTTAATGAAATAGATGTTTTGAGCTGCTAACATCCTCAAACTAGTTGGATATATTAAAAGGAGCTTATTTATAGCTGGAATTAATTCAGGTGTAAATGTCAAATTACTATTTTAAAACATGGACATNGAAAGGATAATTAATAATTTATCATCTAAAATCCTAAAGAGTTTAATGAAATAGATTACTATTTTAAAACATGGACATGAAAAAAACATAGGTATAGGGAAGTATCCTAGGAAACAGAAGAAAAGCAGGGATGTCTTACTACTTCGATCTTCTTGCAGTCTGTCTTTGTTGGGCTTATTTTGTGCTGTGCTACGAAGCAGTGCTGCTTTGCTGAAGTTCAGTCCTGCATAGATACAGACCAGGTGTTGAAACATTATCCATCTTTCTACATTGGGCTTCAATTTATATTTCATCAAACCTTTATAGTCCAGAATGTGATGTTCTATATAGGAAGATGCTAACTTCACGTTCTAATTTCTTCTTCTGTTAGTAGTCTTGTGTCATCAGTCAATAGCATAAGGTGTGTTATGAGACAGTGCTGGCTGATGTTGTATTTCCTTGAGTTTTCTATCTTCTCTTCTGGAGTTCACTGTAAATACCATTCCATGTATGCTATATATTATCCAGGGTTTACCTTTTAAAAGCCATAGAATAGAATCATGTTTTGGAAAAGGAGCAAGCCATCTGAATACTCTAAATATCACACAAAAATATTGGTTTAAAAAAAAATATCTAGAATTTTGTTCAGTTAAGTATTTGATTGCTAAATGCCTTATTTGAATGTGAACAAAATGAAAGATTAAATGTATCATTTCTATTGATCAGAATTGTAAAGCGTAATTTGTGATGAGCAATGTATCTTGACTGGTGATACAAGTTCTAGTTTTTCAACTCTGTTGAAATCTGTAATCTGCTGTAATCTGTACCTATACATTGGAAACTAGAATCACTTTTCTTTCAGACAATGCAAAGAAATACTGTAAAGTATTTTGGCTATGATGCCATTTTGAGACAGGTGGGAAAGGAGAAAGAACATGTTAAATCAAAAAAGTAAAATTAAAAAATAAAGTAAATCAGCGTTGATGCTAGGAGACAGTAATTCACAACACAACTTGTGTAGAATCTTTGAAGGACTATTAAACCTGCTATAACTGACCATATGTGACTTCTATTCAAGTCTGAGGATAGCTAGGAACAAGGGTATTTCACAAAAATTTTTCATGAAACTTTGTTACATTGGAGTTTTCAATTTAAGAAAATTGACTTAGCTGGAACTAATATGCAGTACTTCAATCATGGTGTCTGGAGGAAGCAGAGTTTCCCCAATTGCTTTGAGCAGAAATTCATGCTGTTTTTGTAGATTGCTAGCTGAACACCTATTGAAAATCTTCCATTTTTGCTATATTTACTTCTGCATATTCTCTAATTTTTGTGTGTGATTAGGAGAGGAGGGGATGAGAAATTAATAAGGAGCCAGCTGGCAAATGGAAATACCCTTAAATGATAGTGCTTTTGAAGAGAAAATAGCACTGACAACAAAGAACATAAATTACTTTTTAAAAAATTATTATTATGGAGTTGCACAGTCAGCAACCTGCTTTGTGAGGGTTTGGAGAGATGCTTATGGGATAACCTTGATCTGGGAGTTTAACAGCTGGATAGAACCACCAGGTTTGTCAAGGATCCTCAGTAAATGTTGTTATGATCATTGAATTTGAACCCCCCTGCTCTGGAGGTAAGCTCAATACTGTGATTTCTATCTCATATGAATTTCTTTATGCTTGGATCTCCCAGAGGCATTGTGTAGACTGCCATGGACCCCCAATACAGGTGAGTTTGTATGGTAAGTACAGTGTATGGTACTGTTTCGTGAGAGCGACCAGAGCCCATTTATGATCTTGGGCTTTTTTAAAAAAATGCATTTTTCTATTTGTGTGAAATTTCCTGAACAATTTATTTCATGTAGATACTCTATATGACTCTTTGGAGAAAAGGGAGAAAAAAAGTTGCTGGAATGGTGTGTGAAATATACTTGTGCACAATTTATACAGTGTAGCAAAGACAGTCAAGGCAACAGAGTACAATAATTAAAGGGATGACTGATAAGCAATAGCTGGGTAGATGAGTCTTTTCAAAAAACAGAAGTATTTAATGCTGCAGCCTAAAATCTTTCATGGTGCATATGTTTATGTAATAACAGAATACAACTTTTTTTTGTTAATGCTAAAATTGCTTAAGTACTTACAGGAGATGCATTAGTCTAGCAAGTAATTATGTCGATCTCTTTGAGATTCTTCACAAGAAAGAGTTTGTGCAGGATTTGACCTGTCTCGAGGTAAAAGTTGTTAGCATTGATTATATCAGAAATTAAATACTGTAAATGGAAAACTCAAAGTTGAATTTTAAAACTAAGGTTGGACATGCCCCTGAAGTGGGACCTTACTCTTTTGCAGATTGGCACAGTTTAGGGATTCACATCTTTATGCAGGGTTTGGGTTCTTAGCTGTTACCTTAAGAGAAGGTAATGGACTGAATGAGTTCTGCCAGGTTGCTTCTTTCAGTGTTTTCATAGTAATAGAAAGAAAATCCAGTAAAGAATGCAGCATATGCAAACAAACTGGGATGTTGCAATGGTCCAAGTTCACACTGTGAAACTTATGCTAGGCAAAAATTAGTTGCACTTAAAGTGTCTGAGATGGATGTTTTTAAAGTTCTACTTTTCAGATTGGATCTCTGGTTATCAAATTTAAGCACAAATTTGAAGTTTTGATTTATCTAATGTTGATATTTCAGATGGATTCTGTTGATGCCTTCTGACTTTCTATAGGACTAAATCATACCAGCTCTCCTGTGCAGATCATTACTGAAAAGAATAGGTTGCATTTAAACAAAATTTTATCAAGACACAATTGTTTCTGTGTGTCTGTGACAATGTGTCTTGCTTGCATTGTAGTGGGAACATGAGTTCCTTTATACTTCAGCATCCAAGCAGAGATTTCTAGTGATTTGTGTGCTAGGAGCTTTGGACTGTGAAGCAAAACAATCATGTTTCTCAATTTGCTTTTCTAGACTTAAGCGTTTCATGTAGCTTCTTGCTTTCTGTTCTGGCTATGGTTTATTTCAGAATGGTATCTCTGTTTCAGGTTCCTGATTTTTTGAGAGAAAGTGTTTAACCTGCTTTTTTGAGTGGCATTTGCTGAATGAGTTCTGCAGAGCAGATTACAGGGCATTTTTGGTAGCTGGATAACACACTTACTGTTATGGAGTTCTATGTCAGTTGAGGTAGACATGGTTCCCTTTCTCGTGGGTAACCCAGATAGCAGTTAGCCTTGGTATGATTCAGTAAAAGCTTTTGCTTTTGAAGCTAGAGGGTGATTATTTTGGGGCTAGTTCTTCATATGTTTATTTTCCCCAGGTCTACATTGCAGGAATAGTAGAAAAGAAAAAGGGAATTAATCCAAACCTGAAGACTTGGATTTACAGAAAGTGAAGATAAAATTCACACAGATGTTATGATGTATAAATACAAGTTGTAACAAAAAAGAGAAACAACCCCAAGTATATTAATCTGGAGACTTAGTATATAGATATATCTAATACAAATAATATATCTGATGTTAATATGTAGAAGAATATTTGACAGTGCTAAGTATTAAAAAAGTAAATGTTTGCATCATCACAATTTACTTTCTATGCATTAGAGGCTATTCTAAACATTTCCGTATTTATTTTTTTAATTTGTCATTTCATTTCCATGCAATTTACTATAGATTAAATAACTCGGGTTAGTTTATCATTGGTGGGCAAGTCTGTGGTAAATCTGGGATTTTGCTCATTGATCACTGGCACTGTGATCAATGTAAGTGCTTCATTCCTCTGTCCTTTTGCACTTCAGAGGCAGGAGAGCAGATGAAGCAGATCCCTCAGTTTATGCACGTTTGAACATTCCCTTCTAAAGAGAGCAGGAGAACCTCTAGAGGACATGGAAACTGATCTTCTTATTTTATCTGGGCTTTCTGGAGTAATCCTAAAAAGAACATGCCCCAGGTTTGCAAAAAGAGGAGGAGTGGTAGTTACACGAAGTTTATTACACCCCATCAAGTCTGCCAAGTTTAATCTGCCATTACAGAGAGAAAGCTGGCTGTGAAATGGTTAGGATTGACTGACAACATTTAACTAACCACTGAGAATGATTGTCTTTGTAGTACAATCCATGTCTTTCCATCATGTCCTTGTGTGTAGTGTTTTCAAATGAATTTAATTATAAGTGATGAATACTGGCTTTATGGATGTGCTTTTCTCTGTAATGCTGTGATTGCTTTTCATCTGGACTTGTCACTGGTGTTCACAACTGTCCCAGGCTGCCCTTAGCTGCAGTTAGTTAACCTGATAGATCTTGGTGGGGGAAGTTGAATTTTCATTTTGTTTTGTTGTTGTTTCAATCTTGAGCAAAAACGTTAGATTTTATTTTGTGATTACCAAAGAATATTCATTTCTGGTTGGCTAAATGGGAGTCAGTTTTCTTGTTGTCATTTGTGACTTCTTCGAGTACATTCCAATTCGATTTCTAGTTTCTTGTGCACCGCTCAGCAATGAAGGAAAATCAAAAGGCATGCCTTTTTTTCTGTTAAACTCCTTTTGCTGATATTTGTGAAGGTGCTGCTCTGTGCATAAGCTACAGATATGCATTGGACATCTTCCTGTGCCACAAGAAATTGAGATTGTGATGTCTCCTGTTAGATGCAAAAAATTGATCTTCATTTCAGGAGAAACAAGTTGTTTGTTTTCCATGTCCTCATCTGTTTATATTTAGCTCAACAGCTTTCTAGATCATGAAATGCAGCATGAATGGGAAGAAAAGTAGAAGACTCTGTTGCAGAGTGTATAGAAAGTTAATTGATAAAATAAATGTATAGAAATCACTGCTATTTCTATATTACTGTACTGTCATGTGTGGTTATATTCTTTATGTGCTCAAAAGAAAATGACAACTCCTCTTCCTTCCAGTCTCTACACGTTGGCATTTGCTTGCCTTTGATTTCATTCCTGATGTTAATATTATACTGAAGCTGAGGTGACCTTTGTATTTACCACTTTTCCAGGTGTTGCTTGATAACTTTCACCCATGCAATAACCATTATTTGCATTTCTAATGAGTAAAGCACTAGGGACTAACTTCTGTTACCTTTTCTACCAAACTTTGCTTTGAAAATTATGCTGATCTCAAAGGAAAGATATTTGTTGGAAACTTCTGAAATAGGTAGAATCATCTTCAAAAAAATCCTTCTAATTGGATAGTAAAAGGAGGAGGCAGCTGGATTGTGGTCTTGGAGTTCAAGGCAATGATCTGAGATTTGTTTATGCCACTGCTACACAGAATAATTTCTACTATTGTCATGGTTTTTCTTGGCAGTTATAGTAGTGCATAAAAAAAGGACTTTTTAATACATCTTGCAATGCAAAGGAGTTTTACCTGGCAGGCAGGCTTGCTAACTCTGCTCAGCCAGGTAAGTAAGAGAAAATCATTGTCATACTTCATGAATCAACATTCTTGCTGTTGGGAAAGGGCTTCTTCCTAAAAATGCTAGCCAAAAATAATTAAAAATTGTAGAAGACATTTAACTCAAGGGCGAGACAAGCTTACATACACTGACATACAGGGACAAGATGTCATTGTGATATTGCCACCTTCATGGGCTCCATCTAACATACAATGTGGTGATTATGTTTTTAGTCATAACGGAGGGAGGAAATGTAGGAGTTGTATTAATAACTGAACACTTAGGTATTCTTCCTTTGATTTTAACCATTTCAGTGAAATGTTTGCATTAAGTACATTTGTTACATCGGTGGTGGTATCATTGTTGAAAGAACCTTGCTGCCTGCTTTTTTGCAACCAGAACTGCTCATTTTAGCTGTTGAAAGATGGTGCAAGTCAAAGGAAGAATCACAGAGATTGCCAGCCCAGTTACAAATGTGGGCACCTGCACAGAGCTTGTGAGGCCTCGGTCCACATGTCAAAGTGCCAAACTACTCTTTGTGTCCCACTCTCACAGATTCCATTTGGTACATGTTTAGTTTCTTTTAAGTGTAGATTGGTAGTAAGGCCATGTCAGATGGTTACAGAAGGCATCGTAAGGGTTTGAGTCATATTGATGTTTGTGTTTTGAATTAAAAACCAAAGCATGACACTTTTTTCATAGAGCTACCAAATGTGGTATTCAATACTCAATGACAGTAGATGAGCTCTAAAAAAAAAGACATTTTTGTATCAAGTCTTGTCCATTCATCAATCCTTGTCCATCCTTCTGTTCCCTTCCCGAATCAGCAATGTCCCTTCCCTGCCCACCTGGCACCAGATGTGCTGTCAGGCACTACTGTGTGTCCCAAGTCCTCCGAGTGGCAGAATGCAAAATCTCAGGTGACATTCACCTGGAAGCTCTTAGCCCTCAACAGCTGCAGCCCCTTGATTACCTTGCCTGCCTCGGCAGCTCGGTGCTGCTACCATATCAATTGCTTGTCAATTCGGCTTAGGGATGACTTTGACTGACTGGAATGAGGGGAGTGGGAGTGGAGTGTAGGCGAATGGTTAAAATTAATTGCTACATAAGAAAAAATTGAAAGATAATTATTCCTGCTTTCCTGTCAGTGCTCGAGGGTAGATGACCTCATTAACTTGCAGCTTGTACACAATTCAATTACTAGGAGATGGAAAATACATTTTTAATTACCTCGGTGGCTTGTGCTCCATTCATCTCCATTTGCATGGCTTTTTTACTGTTGTGTTCTGAAGAAGTAGCATGGTCTTACTAAGGCAACCATAAGAGCTTGCTTCTTGTTACAATTATTCTTGTTTGAGGTAGGATATTAAATGTGTGAGATTAACCCCTTGGTGTCGAGTGAATTGGGAGGTCCTGTGGTGGGACTAATGTGTTTTTAGTTAGCTTGGCATGTCAGGATTTTGAAACTTATGGTGTCAAATAATTGCATAGGGTAACTTTGCTCCTTTGTGCATTTTGTAGCTACATATTTTAAGAAAGCGCTAAATTGGTGCATAATAAGCAGATCACCTCGTTAGACAAATATCATATCGATGTATGCCGTGGGAGAGGATTCTTTTGTAATTTCTAAAAGTCTATTATGGCATTTACTGAATTAATGATGACTTAATTGTTTTAAATACATAGCTAGACAATTATTTTAAAGCATGAGTTTTAAAACTGTCAGTGGTGTGTTGAAGTGTACAATACACATGGAAAGAATATTTGTTCATCACCAATCATTCAATTTAAAACTATTGCAGTATTGAAAGGCTTGGAGCTAAAAATTGAGGAACCATGTGACTTGGTGAAGAGATTTTTCTCAGGAAAGACTTGTCAAGGATTATAGTGTGTTGCAGCTTAAGGCTGTGTGGTTGTTAGAGTTGCATCCAGCAACTACCACAAAAAGATTAAACTGATCTTGAATGTTCCAACTCCTGCCAGTCACAGCATGACACCACCTGTAATCCCTGATCTGATGGTGCACATCATGTTGGTGGGGAAAGAAGATGAAGGCCACAGAGACTAGTTGGTTGTTAGATCACAAGGTAGTGCTGAGACAAGTTGTGGTGTACAGACACAGTGTTGGCAACTGAATATGTTTTATATGATCAATATCTGGTCACTAATCTGGTCTCTGCAAAAAAGAAAAAAGGGACATAATGCAAGGCGTTCTTGAACTATTCATGTAAACTTCATTTTGAATGTATTAATCATATTTGGTTCTTCTCAAAAAAGCATTAAAGCAACGTAAAAGGCTCTCACTGTCAGAGAGCCTTTTATGATAACCTAAGAACTCGCACAGAGAACTGAACTATTAATCCATGGTGTGCTCTCAGCTGTGACCCACAAACGAGCATCATTGTAGGGGATCTGTGAGCAAGTGGTGGCAACAGTTTAGACAGTTGTCCTTCTTGCTATGCCTCAGTGTGATCCAAGGGACAGTGAGGTACAAGCTCCTTCTTGCTATACAGTAACATCTAGGATGTTTATTCAGCAAAACTGCAGTTTGAAAATAAAACATAATTGGACTAATACTTACCTTCTTAGGCTAGTAAATTTATCCAATAAAGCAGGATAATCTGCTTCAGGAATGTACTCTGAAGAGTTCCTTCACTGAGCCGGCTTTCAGGAGTGAGCGAGCGAGCATGTGAGTCGTTCGATTAAAATGAAATCATGTAAATAGGTTAAATTATCTCTGTTGATTATTTTATAGTTGATGTTCATTTCATAACACAGGAAGACATCTAAATGACCAGTTGGGTAAGATTGCTTTCTTGGTTTCATACTAGCTTAGTATGGAGACATACAAAACGCAATATTAAGGAATTATTCCTTGCAGACCCAGAGCGAAATTATGTTTGGGTTTGCTTACACCTTATGAAATACAGCTTCAATTTCTCCTGAGGCTGTGTTTTCATTGTTTAGTTTTGTTTGGGTTTTTTTTCTTTGTTTGTTTTTCTAAGGGTTTTGTTTGTAATCTTTATTTGTGGCTAGGTTTGGTGGACCTGGTGCTGGCAAAATCTCCACTGTGGCCAAAACTCACGGGATTTGCACAAGATACAATGTCTGTTACCACATACACTGTGTTTATTTTGACACATAGCAATATTTCCATTGTTAGTCCAGAGATAAGCAATAATGTAGTCCCAAATTTCTTGGTTTTTTAACAATAATCAAGACAAAAGATGTAGCATAAATTATATAAACATTTTAAGAATATGGACTGTACATGGAAGTGAATGTGACTTGAATGTAACAGTTAGATGAAATCAACACAAGCTTAGTTTGCTTGGAATATACCCTTGCCCCTTCTTCTTTGCCTCCATCTATTATTTTTATTATTACATCAGTGTCTGTTGGTAAAAAAAAAATAGGTTATCTGAAATATTTATAGGGCTTCTGCAACTCTCTGGCCTGTCAAGTCTTCAAAATATATTTGACTACAGTGGAATTTTTTATAGTGTTCTAACAGTTCTCCCATTAAGGGATTATTAATATAAATGGTAAGATAATAATTGGAAACTGACTTAAATGTGACATTTGGGCCAACATCAGTGATTCTGTAGTGTTAACATATTTTCAGATGACACATAAGCAAAGACTTTCAGGATTTAAGGAGAGAGGCTGATTCAACTTTTGGATTATTTTTGTGTGTGTTAAGCATCTGTTGCCCTCACCATTGAGCAGAAGGGCTAAACAGTCTTTCTGTAACGTATTTCTGTCCTCTAACAACCAACAAATGACATTTGTACTATTTGCAAAATATGGATCCTATCATGACCTCTGGGTCTGGATTTTTCTTGATAGTGTTTGAGAGAGTGTTTCTCCTGACATAATGAAGTCTTTGTTAAGTGAGTTTGTGATGGATTAGTGCCATGTAAGATTTCTGCTGTTGTGTACATTGTATACATCCCAATTCACCAGTACTCCTTCTGTGAGACTCTGTCTCGGAGGTACAGTGTTGTTCCGTGTTACATGATGCAGTGTTGGACTGAAAATGGTGGTGAAGAAAGTGAGATTTTGATCTCAATTTACAGAATAATATGAAAAGAAACACAATCTAACAAATGAACCCCATGTTTACGAAGCAGACTTCTTTGGCTGAGTGCAGCAATAGGAGTATATTAGTGTGTGGGTACGTCTTGAGATTTAGCATCTAGCTGAAGAGGATGTTCTGTCAATATTTCTTCCACCTACAAATAGAGGGTGTATTTGGAGACTGAGTTCCCAGCTAAATGCAGTATGTATCAGCAATGCCAGCATGGTCCTGGAAATCTGTTTCCAGCCCCAACACATAGGGCTGGTTGGCACAAAACCCCTGGTATCTACCTAAAGGTGCTCACCTTTCCTAATGAAAACTCAGGCAAGAAAGTAGAGCACATTTCTCATTGTAGTAAGAAAAGGAAAATTGCATGTATAAAATGAAGTTTCATGTGAGACAATACCACAGGACTGTTGCAAAACATACTCTGTAGAAGACATCATGGAAGGAATTTTATGTTCAATGATCTGTTTCTCTGATTGCACAGTAGTGGTAATTTGTAACAAACTTGTGGGAAACAAGTAACTTGATTTTTTGCAAAAATCCATGTTGACCTAGCTCATTGGCTCATTACTATAAGGCCCTCGCTCATGTTTTCTTTTAATCCTCTTCTGCCCTCCTAGTTGAAGAACTATTGGAGGTCCATTTTTTTTGCCCTCCCCCACCTGAAATCAAGAATATAGCACTTACTCTCAAAGAATTACAGGATTCATTTATGATATCAAGTACACAATATTATCTAATGATTGTGTTTCTTATACTAAGGAAATTGCAGTCTCACAAAATATGCAGTTTAATGTTCTCAAAATCTGCTGTAAGTCAGTGCTGATATAAATTACAATATGCCTTGTTTAAACTGCAAAGCCCAGTTATCTCTTTCAACTGCAGAAGAATGCTTCATTAGAAGGATTTTAAAAAAAATACATATAAAGTAAGGGAAATGGGCTCATTATAAAATGTTTCACACATAATCTAACTAATTAACATAATAAATTGCAGGGAACCTTATTGGAATATCATGTAATTAAATAAATTCCATATGGGCATCATAAGTTAATGTTTTCTTTTTTGAAAATTGTATGCCTTGGCAAATAAAATATTCAGAGGATTAACTATAAAGAAAAAAAGTCTTTATGTAATTATTCTTCTTGTAATTTGAATTAGACATAATTACATTTCCTAAATATGAAAGTAGAATAAGTGTGATCTATAGAGAACAGACAACACCACCGAGACAAGTCTGTCTTTGTTTCCTGACCCATTAAGTGACAATTATGATACTTGTGTTAAACATCTTAGAAGTGGCATGAACTTGCCATAACTCTTCACTTTTTCTGCTTGAAAGGACTGTAATAGGAAAAGCTTTTGCTCTTCTGTTTTTAAATGAAGTTCAAACTACCACTTGTGCTATATAAAAAGTTCATTTAAAATGTCATTGCATCAGGTATTATTTTCATCATGTGCATAAAATAAAGTAGGGCTCTTTTTGCAACTCCAAAGCCACACAGCCTGTGTGGTTTTACCCTACTGTAAACCTCTATAAAATGTATGTATGCTTATGTCCTGTCATATGCCACTGCTAAGTGCCTCTGTGGTTTCAGTGGAAAACGTGCACAGAGTTTGCAGGCATCAAGTGTTTTCGTGCACTTCAAGTTGAATTACTGTTGCAAGTTGTGAATGTAACTTAGTTTCTGCAGGGTTTTTTTTATTTTTCCCCATTCATTTATTCAAGTTAAGTTATTTGCCAGACAACATGTAATCTGAAATAAATTCAGTGGTTTCTCTAAATATATTTTTACTAGCTAGTAAAAAATGCTTCAGAACTTCTTGTATACTCGTGGAGAGTTGGATTACCTAAATTCGTATATATTCTATGTATCGGTGCAAATCCAATTAAGAGTATTGCGTGAGCTTGAGGATCTACACAGAGTTTACAAACTTTGCCTGGTAGTTGTGCTGTTCATTCTGTGTTACAGACTACATCACTTATGCTATTGAAAGTATACCTGCTCACTAATTCTTAAGTACAAACCATATATTTTGGCCTTTGCATGGAATTTATCTGTAAGTCACCTACTTACGTTTTATTGTGTTGTGAAAAAAGCAAATTATGGAGTCAAATTATAATTATGTGGCTTAACTAAACAGTTACTGAAGTAATTTCATCACTATTTATCATTTGCTCTATCATAGGAAGTAGTCTTATGTAAGTGATGGAACTAGTTGGATTTTTTGCTGAAATTCTTCAATGAGACATGGTGGCTCACACGCTTCCTCAGCTTTCTCTGCCAGCAGACTTGGAGACTTCATGAAAGATGCTTCTTGGTATGTATCTGTTGCTCTATCATGATGAAAAGTTCTCTTTTTTTGTTTCTATGTATGTGATGAAAAGTATCATTTGTTTGTTTGCTATAAACCTTAGTATTGTTTTCTAGTCAGGTATTTTGAATCAATTATTCATTTTTTAATGTAAATTTTTGTTTCAGTAGTACTCTTTATACACAAGTGCTTCTGTTACATCTCATGTGTTAGACTCCTGTATATTATGTTGTTGCACTCTGATTTCTCCTTGGGTGTTTTGTCTCATGGATTCTGAGAAAACCAGTGGAAAATTCTCTTGCGCTGTGTGTGTGCATATTCCCTGCCATTTATAGAATTTTGCTGATAAATCATCCTATTTTTGCTAAGTTCTTTTAATGAAAAAAGTATCTCAATACATAAAGTGTTGTGGGATCCTTTGGTTTGCAGCAGGCAAAGCTAAATATATATATTAAAAAAGTAATTAATAGTGTGTATATTTCTTATTTTCCTGGAAGGCAGTGTGTACTGGTTCTCCTCTTGGTCATACCATTGCTTTTTATTTACAGTGCTTCTACAGTGTAAACATGTTATTCACATCTTTAGATTCTGAGCCACAGAAACCATTTTTCAGACTTTTTAGTACTTTTAGTATCTAGTATTATAGATAATGCTAAGCAGTTGATTTACT
Source organism: Aegotheles bennettii (assembly GCA_013398125.1). Lineage (NCBI taxonomy): Eukaryota > Metazoa > Chordata > Aves > Caprimulgiformes > Aegothelidae > Aegotheles > Aegotheles bennettii. The sequence continues at coordinate 347,076 of VZRW01001786.1, forward strand.
GGATGCTGTGGCCCTTGTCTTCATAAAATCTGAATTCTGTTGTGTTTCTCAATGGCCCATTGCAAAGACACACGGGGAAATTCTGAGGATTTCCAAAGTTATGCCATTTTGAAAGTATACTTCTGTTATCTATGCAATGTATGTGCCCACTTTTTTCAAGTATTTAAAAATAAATACACAAGTTGGTCTGGAGCCAGCATGTTGCTTCTTTCCATGGTGACGCCTCTTGCTGAACTGTTTACTAAGCCTTACCTGGAGCTTAGCCCTTACCGGGATGGTGTCACCTGGCTCTTTCATGTTCAGTTTTGACAGTATCTTAGTGCTATCCTTTCTCAACGGCCATCCTGACACGTTTACAGTCAATTTAGATGATTTCATTAGTAGATCCCTAGAAGGCACTTTGATCAAAAGAGTTTCGAACACTGCCTAAGTGATAACCATGTGTGCTTAGTTTGGCAGTTCTGACAATTCCTACGTGTGAGACTGGAGGCTTTCATTCATCTTTACAGGTGCTATACTTGTTTAGTATCACACTGTGCTGGGAGAAGAGCTGATGTGTTTTTAAGTAGTCTGCTTGATACTGATGTAAAGACTCAGCCAGAACAAGACTTTCAGCTCCTTCTCTCTGCTGCTTTGCCTTGCTCAATCGACAGAACAAATCCAGATCTCTGTCTTGTAGACTCAGATCCAGTGAAATGGACTGTGATGCACAATTTCCAGGCCCATCCATAACACCTATCTCTTAAGCTGGTTTTAAAATCCCTTTAAATGTATGCCTGTATTCAAACAAAATTTCTTTTAATAGATACAATGTCTGCTTCTCTTGGAAATTTTTGTTAGTCTTATCTGGTCCTAATTTATAGTGGAAATTCACGAAAAGCAATTACCTCCCTTCTTAGATGTCTCTATTCATGGGATATTTTTACTGAATTTGAATAGGTTTTCTGGCATACCATACCCTCAGTATCTGTGAAATGGAAAGATTTTTGTTTGTGCTGAATCCAGTTAACAGAAATATTTTTGCTTCTGTGTAGTTTCCTAATTCTCCCTTTCTAATGATGTATTTCTGATTAAGTAGTGAGAAGTCTTCTGAAAGTTAGTTAACTTGCTTGCTTCTCTAGCTTTGGCTGTCTCTCCTGCAGATTCCTCTCACTTCTCGCTAGCATTACAATCCTGATTTTATATCTTGTTTTCCCACACTTAATTTTTAACACCATCACTTTCAATATAGTTTTACTTCTTTGGAGTAATTTTTAAGTTTCCTAACTTTTCCCATTATGAGCTAATTCTGAATTCCATCTTTGCAATAAATAAATCATTTACCTTTCTTAAAATATTACTGTGGATTACTATTACATGATATCATGTTCTGTAATGAGGTCAGCCTTAACTATGATCAGTGCTGAACTGTGCTTTTTCTTTTGCAGTCCTTCCAGTGTTTGTGTAAGGGCTGGGTCCAAGACAAACTTTCTGCTTTTACATGCTTCACCATAGTTTTTTGTGAAAAGCAGACAATTATAAATCAAGCATTAGTTTTCTAACCTGTGCTCTCATGAGACATTCAGCAAGTTTTCCCCATGTCTTCTGCTCCACTACCCCCAGCATTTCGCTTTAATGCTGTTTTCTGATCTACAGACTCCAGATGCCTTTCAAATTCTTTGGTCTTCAAAATTTTCTGCATAGAAAAATACTCTAAATCAGATGTGGAATGCCAATCACATACAAGTATGAATGGGATTATGCTATTTTTCTCATTACTTTTTGTTTCAAAATCATTTAAATACAGATTCATAGCTGTTGTTAGCCATCTCAATAATTTAATTCAGTTAGGTGTTTAAATTTGCCTGTACAAAGATATGTAGGCACTTGGAATTGTGTGCCCAGATGCTAAACTGTGAAAGCAGAACCATGAGTCTTGTTAAGATAAATCAAAAATTCTGACCCAGCTAATTTTATGCTATTTTTTATTAGGTTTTGGTTTGCTCTCCTTTGCCGAGTACTTCTGCAACACCAAGTAAGTAGATATCTGCTTTCTTCTTCCAGCACTTGGGATTCTAATCAGAATTTGCATAAGGATTTAGAGATCTTGGATCATCATAGTCCTGAATTTAAGTTGTCTTTGTAGATTATGGAAGAGGACATAATTTTATTAAGCTATTTTTAGAGGTATGTTCCCATTTTGCAGAGAACAGTGCTCTTGGCTTTTTCTGAACTCCAGGCTCACTGCAAGCTGGGGTCCAAGTGCTGCTGTCAGTGCCACAGTTAGGTGCCACTGATCCACAACATCTTGGTGCTGTGTGACAAGGTATGGCTCCTGACATCAGGAAGGTCGTATGAGGCCACCAAAGCCTGAAAGTCAGCAGCAGAGCAGGAAGGCAGAGAGTAGCAAACGTCTGATTTCTTGCATCATCAAACTATCAGTAGGCCTTGTTCAGCAGGTTAAAAAAAAAATAAAGTAGTCATATGGGGTTCAGATTGACCCTTTTGGTTAAAAAAAGACCCTTTCTCCCTCTTATCTGAATAACGTACCCAAGGTCTACAGAAAGACCTAAATGGTTGACCTGAACCTTATATGACTACTTTATTTTATTTTTTACCTGCTGAACATGAGACCTACTGATAGTTTAGTGCTGGAAGAAATAACACATTCTGCCTTCCTACTCTGCTGTTGAGTAGGCTTTGGTGGCCTCATATGACCTACACCTGTGTGTAACTGCATGGCTGGTAACTCCCCCAGTGACTCCCTGTAATCTCTGGAAATGATGATTTGCCCTGTAGGATGTGTGGGATGCCACAGGGGGGGGAAACCCACCTATGAGGTCCTGATCCAAAAACTTCTAAAGTCATTGATGTTGTCTCATTTTATTTCAGTATAACTTAAGGCAGGTTCTCCACGCTGTGATTTTTTTATTATTTTTAATTGGCTTGCCAGTTGTAAATTTTTAAAATATTACCTGTTTTATTCACCTTTACTTTGTCTGTTTGGCTCCCTTCCTAATCCTCTTATTTCTGAAAAGTAATTGGCATGTGCAATATTTTGAGGCACAGGAAGAAGCTTTGAGCTGTTTTGTTCTCTTACGAAAACAAATGACACAATGGAAGAATAACACTGAGACATGAAAGGGAAGGAGGGGAAGGCCTCCATGGGCACAGGCAAAGGGAAGAGCTCTTGGGAAGGCTGTGCTATGAGACATGTGAGGGCCTGATGTGAGCTTGCTCCCTTGCTCTAGCCGTACCCTCCTGCGGTGGGGACTCGCTCTGCTCCAGCTTTCCTCTGCTGCTGGCCTCTTGGCTCAGGATGTTTTCCATCTTCTCTCTGTTTCAGAGCTTTGTGGTAAATAATCAATTCAAACCAGTACCGAGTCTCTCTTTCTGTAATTCTGAAAACCCATTAAATTATATTGTTGGAGGAAAACAATAGTTGTGCTAATCATGCTCTGTGCATGTGCATCTTAATTTCCCTGGAGACCTGAGTATGAATTTTTACTAACATGTTAATTTTGTGTGTTAATCAGTAGCTGTAGGCCGAATGAATGGATTGACTATGTAAAACTGTTTGATATTGAAACAACTCCTTTTGACCCCCTCAAATTGGCTTCATTCCCCTAAAGACGGTTAAAGTTAATTAAGCACTCAATAGGTTTATGGCGTTTAAATTAAAATATATCACTCCTCATTGTGTAGTCATCAAGCGAGGCCGGTGCTCCCCCCAGCCCAACCTCCTCCCCCCCGGGCCTGGCTGATGGCTGCGCCCCCTCTGCGCCCCCTCTGCGCCCCCTCTGCGCCCCCT
>VZRW01001786.1:350970-391823 GCA_013398125.1 Aegotheles bennettii
CTTCTGCGTTCGACCCCCTTTTCAATTAAACTTCTGCGGTGAAATGCCAGAGCCCTGGGATATATGTTTACTGAGAAATAACTGAAATTATGCATGAAAAATATATAAAATAACGCTTAAATCTCCCTTTTAAAAAGACTCATTGAAAGCTGTAACAATTGATGTGCTGGCTTTCCCCTCTGGGCCCTTTTAAAGGGCTGGTGGTGGCTGGGGGTAGCGATTGCTGCTTTTCAAAAGCCATGACAGTCACGTTAAGATCTCTGAAAAAAATTGTATAATAGGTAGAGTGCAAAAAAATGAGATAATGGTAATTCTCAAAGGAATACACGCTTTAAATTAAAAAGCCACAGTGCTGCTGATGTGAGCATTACATTAATGCTTGTATGACACAATCCTCAAAGCTCTTTCTTCCTTAAGATGCTTACTTCACCCTCAAAAGTGAGGGCTGTGCAGTGCCCTGGCAAGGCCAGTACAGCGCACACCAATCCCCTGCTTATTCGGAAAACAACAGAACCAAAACTCCAGAGTGCCTTTGGTGGGTTTAATTAGTAGCTGGGTGTGTGCAGCTAAATAGAACTATTCTTTCTCCTTTAAAAAAAAATACCCCAAAACAAACAGCAAAACAAAACAACAACAACAAAAAAACACTAACAATAAAGAACACACATCCTCAACACTTCAAGTATAGTAATGTACACTTTTATTTACTAGTTTAGAGGTAGGTGTGGTACGTGGATTGTAACTGAAGTTGTAGTTGTAGATACTTAACAACCTTGGAAAAAGTCAAGCTTTTGTCCTATGCTTTTCATTAGCAATCTGGCCTTTCTGTGTAGGAGAAAGAAGGTGTTGGAATTTGGAAAAACTTGATTTGATTGTGGCTGTGGTGGCTGAAGCCCTGGGCAGCTGCATCAGCAGGCTCCATGTGTGCCAGGTCAGCACATGGAAGTCAGAGCATCTCCACTCCTGGGCAGTGCAGAGGTGCTGCGGTCCCCTTTCAGGTGGGGGTGAGCCAAGGCTACTCAGCCCTTCCTGTTGAGTTCACCACTGGTGAGAACTTATCCTTTAGGATACTTTGGTAAAGCCCAGGCTGCAGACCTTTTCTGTGCCTGATTTCACTGTTGGTTCTCTGTGTTTAAACAGCAGAGTTATGCACTGCCCTAACTGCCCCATTATCGTTACAGGGAGGCTGGTCAAAAGCCACCCCATTTGTCAGGTGCCCCTTGCAAGCATAAAGGCTAAAAATTATTCTCTTCACACTGGAGCACCTTACCTGGAAAATACTTTGCATTCCTCAAAAACTAGAAATGCTATATGAAGTTGGAGGAGTGATGGAAAGAGGCTCAAAAAAAGTATCAGATTAAATTCCCAAAGTAGTCTGGCATCATAAAAGAAATAGATCACCCTGCAGGGTGAGAGCCTTGCTACTTGTGTGGGTCAAGTATAATACTTGCTTTCAAAATACATCTTGGCTGTATAAGAACCCACGTATATCTATATTTTGTAAATGTTAAAAATGGGCATGAAATCCTATACTATGCCTTTGTAATAATTCAGATTAATGTATCAGTCTGAGCATCGTGTTCTTCTGTTTCCCTTTCCAAAACAGTTAATATTGTGCCTCCTGTGCATGTGGGTCTATGTGATTCAAATTTCCTAATCTTGAATGGATTGCATGTATATAAAATTATAAAATGACCAGAGTGAGTTGCTCTTGTCTCAGCTACAGATTAAATAGGTATTTTCCCTAATTCTCTCTTCTTCTGTGCAGAACTATGAAGGAGAGCACTGTGTTTGAGAGAATGCCCTTGCGAGGCCACAGCTGATGAGTGCTGTTTCAGTTGCAGCATGTTTGTACCTTTCTGCAGCAAACTGTTTCCTAGTGTTTTTTAAATGCATTTCATGTTTCCCCACCTGTGCAAGCCAGGTCTGTTGAATTTATTGCTGGGCAGGTGGGCCAAAAGCAGGGCTATTGCAATTGAATCCTCTCCAGTGAAAGCTGAGAGGTGACTTCTTGCCTTCTGTACCCTTTTATAGAGCAGTTCTTCCCAGTAAGTGCAGCTGGTGACAGGAGGGGAGGAGGCTTAGCCATGCTATGAAACACTACTTCCTGTTGAAACCTGTAGTTGACATTTATAGCTGTCACCACTAAAGGCAAATGACATTTTTACATGGTAAGCTTCCACAGTAGTGCTCAGAGGGCTGATAAACGTGCTTTACAACGCTGGATGAAGTTAGATGGACTATAAAGGGAAGACCTAGTGTAGTGGACCAACAGAGTGTTTATTTCTTAAATATCTTCAGATCTGATTGTGTCTACAGTGGGGATTTTATCCAACGGGGTAGCTGTGCAAATGATGCAAGTACCTAAGTAAGTAGGGGTAAATATTAATACAAAACCTGACTTTTCTTTTTTCCCCTTGCTGTAGTGCTGCTGGAAATCAGGACTGCAGCACTGGCACAATGACAGTACACAGATGCTTTACTCCTGTGCTCAAGGAGTTGGTGTTGTGCAGCTCTGCTTGCCATAAACTAGCTGTGAGGTCAAAAATTTGAAGCATGTTTTTTCCTTTCCTCTGTGCATCTCTTTGACAGCACCAGCCCAGTTACAAAAATTAGCGTGTTCTGTGAGCCTGTATTCAGTATCATATTTTATATACAGTAAGAGTTCATCCAGATGGGAGATCTACTTTGCAGCAACACAATCTCCTTACCAAATTAAATAAGTGAAATCAGGGGGATTTTGGTAATCTCTTAAGAGACTCCCTCTAATTCCTCAGTTCTTTTTTTCCCATTTTAAAAAATTGAGGCTGTGTTTCCCCTTTTCCAGTCAGTGAGAACTTCACCAGACTGCCATGATTTTTCAAATATGATGGATAGTGACTTAGCAACTTCATCTACCAGTTCCCTCAGGACCTGTGGATGTATCTCATCAGGTCCCATGGACTTGTTCACCTTCAGGTTCCTTAGATGGTCTTAAAACCTGATTTGCAGGACTTGCTCTGGAGCAGCTGACTTGGTTTTCCTCAGCAAACCTGCCTCTTTCTGACATATCTCCTTGCTAAGAAGACATGCATATATGTTTTATTAAGCACATAAAGTATGCTAGCAGGACCTTACTGCTTCATAAATCAAACATGCAAAAATTATAATAGCTGTGTCCGTTCTTCTAATCGTGGTTTTGTTAATAGGGAGAAAAAATACATCTTTATTCCTAGCACATCTTCTAATGTGTTTTGGGAGGGATGCCAAGCATGTTCTCATTTCTATTCAGTTTTTTGTGCAAAGGTGTTCTAAACAAAAGCAATCAGCATCACAAACCACATGAAAGCAGCTCCATATTTTCTGCCTAAGAATTTTAAAAGTGCTTCTCATCAGAAGTATACTTTTAAATTACTGGAAATCTAATGTGTCGCCTTGGAAATGTGTTAAGTTGTTTGCATACAGCTCTTTAACTACTCCCATTCCACCCAAGAAATGTCTGCAAACTTGTTTTGATTCATGAAATACTTTCCAGATTTGGAATATTGAGGGCCCACTCTGTATTTTCACACATTTGTCAAGGAACAAGAATACATTTGATGGATGCTGGGTGTTAACGTGTGTTGAGGGAGATTTTCCTCTAGTCAGAACACTCTGAATCCAGTGGTCATCATTCTGTTCCTTCTGGATTGATGTTAATTTTCTGTGATGCTGCTGGGTCTAGAAGTGGACTTAACAACTTCCAGTTCAGATGTTCTAAGAAAACAACCTTTCTTATTTAGAGGAGTTGTGCTGCCATATCATTCCAGATGGCTATGAACAATCCTAGCAATTTAACACTTAACTTTAATTTTCTGTCCTAGGTGGATATTTGTTTAAAATCTCCAGAAAGAGCAGAAGATTACTGGCAACCTCCAAGGGAAAGAGGGTATGTGTAATTCAATAGCAGATGATTTTTTTATTTTTCTTGTTTTATTTCATTGCATAACCTGTCTGTGAGAACTTTTTAGCCCATTGGGGTTTGAATGTTTTGCTGCCGGCTCATAGCTTCCTCATGTCCTCTGGCTTACTCTGTTCTGATAAAACATGACTTGTAATTTAGAAGAAAATTATGTAAATGAAGATATTAAGTTCTTACCAGGGCATTGTAAACTTCATTTTTAAAGGTCAACTTAAAGAAAACATAATCTTTTTGATGTTGTACTTTTGGGGTGATTTTAATTGGCAGAATGGGCAAGGGGGCACATTGATGGTGATGATATTTAGCAGATGACAGCAGCATAAGCTATGTTGAGTCAAATTGGATAATAAATTCTTTGAATACCATTAGTTTCTGCTCTAAATTTAAATCTTGGAATAAGCCAGTTTAGCGTGGTGTGAAACTAATCAGTTTAGCACCCTATTATTATCATTATATTACTAGATACACTGTTTGACACAAAATGTTGTCATCTAGAGTGAGCTGTGGCCAGCAAGGAGGATGTGATACCTCCAGTCCTGGGGGCAAAATGTGCTCCCTCAGAGTGATGTCAGTGAACACTTTTTTGTTGTAAGTTTTATATCATTGCTAAAGATCAGGCTGTCTGCTGATTTTGATATCCAAAGAGAGGGGAAAAATGTGTTGGTGTTGTGATTGTCTCTTTCTATTGCATCTCTGCTGGAGGTACCCAAGTACTAATCTGTATTGATGTACCTTTGCTTTTAATAACATTAGATGTTATATCTTTACCATTTTTTTTTAAGGATTAGAATTTTCTTTGCTAGGATGTTAAGAATTTTTCAGGTAGCTGGGGTCTCACTTGAGAGCTGTGTGGAATTGTGATTTTTGGATTGAATTGCCTTGAAAGATTGTTTCCAACACTACTCTCTGCTGGCTGCCATCTGCTCTAAGGGCTTTTTCTTTTTCCAGCAATGAAAAGCAGCCAATCTGGCCCCTGTTCCTCAGGGTGTTGGGAGGAAGAGCTTCTCCCCAGCTGTTGCCGAGGGGAATTCCCTGCAACTCTTAAATGTCCCAGAAAGAGGTGAATGCAGAATGAAGCCCAACAATGGACACTGCCAACCAGAATTATGCTCAGTGAACTCTGTCCAGTTTGGGTCAGAATATCTGTCAATTCTGGGCTGAGCTACACAGCTGGAGAGGTTGATCATGACTGTGTGTAAGAGGCAGACTTGGAGATTTCTGTGTACTCATCCCCTTCCCCAGTTCTGGCAGAACAAGGTGTGCAATATGGAGCAACTAGGAGCCAAGTCTCAGGTTAGATTTGAATTCTTGGTTCTGGTTGTAGTCTTAACATTATACATTAATTCTTTCAGATACATGCAAAAAAAGACAACAAGACTTCTTAAATAAATTTTTCTTAAATTTTTCTTCTGACTCACAAACTTGTTTTTTTGCACATAAAAACTGACGGTGCCCAAATATCCCAGAACTTTATCTTTGGGCAACTCCCTATTGTTTGTAGATATGGGAGATGTAAGAGATCTCTTTTTTTCCAGGTAGGAATTTTTTTTTTGTTTTGCTTCCAGAGAAATTATTAGATTCTTAAAATTCTATTATTTGCTATACTCCTTTTAGCTTGTCATGAACAATTTTGGGCTCAATGAACACAATTAGCTAGCAATTTTTCTTAAACCATCAGATGTATACATTTTTCTTTAGGCCAGACTCTAACTTGAATTGTTCTATATTTCTTCACATCTTGCTGCTCTTACTGTCATTACTTACAGAAAATAATACTCTCGGTATAGTGTAAGACAACTGTAGATAATAGAGAACCTCTCTAAGCCTTCAAATGGAAGTATTGTTATTATTAAACAGGTTTATTACTATCATGCATATCTACATTTTAAGTCTTATTTGCAGAAAAAAATCCACATTACTTGAGAAATTACACTCACTGTCTTTTGCAGGAGTTAGACTGGCATTTTTTTAGCATTAGGCTGATATTAATAACCTGGAGTGTGACTTATAGATGGGAGCTACTGCACACAGTGTGTATATACAGAGTAGTGGAAACAGAGCAATCCCAGAAAGCAGAGGAATTAGGATCAGCGGATAACCAGTGAGAACTGGAGAACAGTACATCCCGAATAGTACATCCAATACTCACCCATATGACAAACACTAAATCAGATATGTTCTGGTCATCTGTAGAGCAGCACAAATATCTTCTCCCCATTTTCTTTCCCTCTGCCCCCAAGATGATTTTGTACCACTGCCAAACTGGATATTGTGAATTTGAACAAATGCATGTTATTCTTTTGCAAAGAACTTCCATGTGCAGTTTCTAATTAAATGATTTTAATCATTCCATTTCAATCAACCTACATAAATATGAAATATCAAAAAGGAATCTCTGTTCCTGTAGTTCTTTGCTGCCTCCACAGAAATGTTCTCAGCAATATAAATGATGTTTGTTCTCCTGTTACTGCATCTCCAGATAATGGCAGTTTTATAATAGTTGAAGCATTATCCCAGCATGTATTTGCAAGAAGCATATGACAATGAAAGAGTATTTTTTCATTATTTTTCTTAGTATCTTTAGACCATCTATGCATCTGATAAATATTTATAGTCAGCTTTATATAGAAATATATTCCTCTTTTCTAAATTACCCTCCACTGCTGTTGCTTTATAAGACTTTTTTTTTCCTTTTTATCCATCATAAATCTATTTTTAAGGTCATCTTAGTATTTTGCATGAACGTTTTTTCTTCTATATGGAAGGTGTAGTATGGTCAAAGAGAGCTTTATTTAGTTAAGGTAATTTTAAGTTTTACTTTAGATCTATTGCAGATTGCTACAAAGCATTTTGTTTTCTTTTAATATATATATTTATTACTGCTACAATCATAATGATACTTTTAGAAGCAGTACTTAATGATCTTGTTTTCAAGTACACTGCCATAATAAGGAGTATCATGAGGTATTCAAAAGTATTCTGTTTCTGACAATGTTTGTGTTTTTTTAATTTTAATGTCCCCCTAGCATACAAAGTTCATTACAGCTAACTATAGAAAATCTTTATTGCATTTACACTTGGATTTATGATGTAGCTCCCAAAAGGAAAACGACTGTAAAATCTCTCTTCCACTATAATGCTTTCTGCAAAGAGAAACCCCAAGGCAGCAAGTGTGGCTGATGTGGGAGAGTGACTGTATCAAAATATTTTGTGTAAGTAAAAGTGCCTGCATCACTTTCAGGGGCAAGAAAATGAGAATGAAAGATCTGGGTGCCAAACAAAGGGTTATGTGGGGATCTCCCATTTGTCCTTATTTTTTTAAACTGTATCCTGTTTCATAACAAATTTTAAAGATGGGACCAAATCTCCTGCTGTTGGCATTGTTTCCTTCTACTGCTGTTGTTACAGTTATATTGGTGATTGTTGGATGGACGATTCACATAAAATGCATTCTCCCCCTTTTAATTTTGGTCTCATCTAAAAATAGAGATTCTATAGCAGAAGAGCATAATGGAAAACAATGGGATGATACAGAGAAATGAAATATCAAACAGCAAGAGAAAGACCAGCTACATTCTGTCCAAAAAAATCTTCTCTCTATGTAGCACTTGGCACTAATTATAAGCAAATAAAGAAATTGCCCTCTAAAGTCTTGTCAGCCAAAATCCAGCTGTTTGTTGCTGCATCCTAATCCTTTTTGCTTTATAGATTTCTGTAAAGATATTATTTTAATTTAATGGATGTTTAGTGAATTTATTTTCAGAGTTGTGAATCTTCCTGTCACAGATCTTATGAATACAGATTAAGTGTGAGGAACATTGTCTTATTGCCCAGGAAGGGCACATTGATATGTATTCCTTCGTTGTCCCATGTGAGGGAGGAGTCATCAGCGATCTGGCAGATGTAGAAAGTACATGTGGGATCGGTCTGTTTTCTTTCGTGTTTAAGAAAGTTAGGATGAATCACAGATATTTTTCAGGCAATTTAAACTGCAAGGAAGGTATATATATTTGATGTATATTTGTGATAGTTTTCCATATTTTTTTAATAATATACTGTTGATGTTTGGATAGCTCTTGAGTAGTTGCTATTATCTGTTCCTCAGTGGATGTTAAACATGGCCTTGCACAACCCTTGGTACATTAAAGGTAATTGGCAGTATTATTGATATTTGCAGGCATGCATTGTTTCAAAGGATTGCATCAGGATGAGTAAATTTTCACTTTATTATCCCGTTTCCTCTGCCAGTGTAGATTAAGTTATATCTACTGATCACTAAATGGCAATTTGAACTTATATTTTATTGCCAGTGAGCTCAGAATTCATGTGAAGGAAATAATACGAACCCTTTTATTCAGACACTTAGTGGAAAAATATAGTGCAGTGGAAGTTACCTGTTTCCATGGTGGTCTTGGTACTGAGAAAAATCTGTTATGCTTCATAGCTTCTTATTGTATTATATACTACCCATGAGAGTTTGATGCAGTTTGTAAGTGTAAAAATGACTGCAGAAATGTTTCAACACATGTCACAATTGTGCACCGTTTTGTATTTTTGCTCTTTTCAAACAGTTTGTGCTTCTAACAGTCCTCTTGTCCTACAAGGAGAAAAAAAAACAAGTTTTGTGTGTATGCTCAGTGTTCACCAATAGAGTGCAAGGCAGCTTTGTCCTTCTATAGTGTGCTTCACATAAGCAGCACAGAGTTCTGTAATGACACAAATGCAGTTAATAATAACGGCCCAAAGCAGAGATTTAAAATTCCCAAGAGCTGGGACAGTGTTTATTGCATTTGTCAGTGTATTTCAAGGCACTTTTACTCCTGTAAAGAAAACACTTTTGTTGCTATTTTCAAATAGAAGATAATATTTGCTAAAGAATTAATTACATAAGAAAAATCAGTAGTTATTAGCCAGGAGAAAAGTTTAGTGGTATGGCAACAGTAAGCCAAGGGAGGAAGCCAGGGTAAAAGAAAGATGGTAGAATAACTTAGCATGTATATGGATAATATTGTGAGCCTTGTACATGTCATACAAAGCATTTAACAAATCAATAATTTCCATGTTTACCAAAGCATACACTTTCAGTTTGCTTCAGTGGTGCATTAAAATGATGGAAGTGTGGCAACTGTTGTAATTTAGTTTAGTGTAAAAGAATTATTTTCAGCAGAACTATACTATATCAGAAATTTGGAGATGTTGAGCTGATTTTTTGTATGCCATGAAACTGATTTCTTTACAAGAAGAAAGAATTTCTTTGTTTTTTAAAAGTACCTAATTACAAGCTGATGTTTTTACGCAGTTGTATTTTGCCTATAATTAATGTTACAAAATTTGTGCTTAGAGGTGAACATGGTTTTGAAAGTGCACACTTGTTTAATATTAAGGTGTATTCTTATTTGTGCTTTTACTTTAAGTTATAGGGCTGGCTGGCTTTTATCTTGTACAGATTAATGGAAAAATACAAGGTCTATATTCATCCAGAATTTTTATTGTAGCATATAAGCTTATAAACTTCAAAATTTAAAGCAGGTGTATAGATATTGTTGAATAATTTGATGCTGAAATGGTACTGTTACACTAATATTATATCCCTTTCCTCTTGCTGTGTTTAATTTTCTTGAGGAGCTGCATATACTTTTGTTGACCTACTGCAGAACTCTTTTGTCTCCTATGCCGTTTATTATCACGTGTTGATATGCCTTAACCAGTTGTCTGTATTTTTGACTCTTTCAGGCCAGTGTCTCTGGCTCTAGAGTAAATGCCTAACATCTGAAATTAGTAGTAATGATCAGTATTTCTCTCGTCCCTCAATAATTCTTAAAGAAATTTGAAAACTAAAAAACTAACTCCTAAAGGTGGTTGAAACTTGTAATTTCTTTTTGCACAACGTGAAGTTACATAATCCTTCGGCACATTACATGGTTGTCCTGTGGCATTAGGGTATTAGTACTAATGGAAAGACACAGTTATTACAAACAATTCCAAATTTCATGGTGTGTATCTTAATAGCAGAAAGGGATTTTCTCATGATTAAAAAGAAAAATGGGTGGCAAAATAAGGAAGAAATGCTTGCTACATAGGATGATCCCCTGGAGGCTTAATTACTGAAAAAACAAATAGGAGGTAAATGTTCAAGATGTTTACAGGTTAAACATTCCATAAGTATCTTTTAAATAAGAGTGTCTGCAGCCTTGGAGCAGCTAATTGCTCAAGAATCACAACCATTTATGCTGCCTCATTTTCCCCTGGGATCGACACTCACAACAGGGTAATTCTTACCCTGATATAACTGTCACAGTAGGGACTCAGTGTAATTTGGTGATATGATATCAAAAATAGCATTAAGGTAATTACATTTTGCACTTGTAATGTCTCACAGGCAGTAATGTAACTGAAAATTACTCTTTTTTTCTTTATTTTTTTTTGTTTGTAGTAACCTGGCTGCTCCCCACAAAACCACTTCTTTCCCCTTTTCCTCTTAAGGTACAGCAGTGAAGTTACTTATAGTTTTTGGGCTTTTTTAACCTCTTCAACACAGAATAATATCCAATAATCGGAGATAAAGAATAAACTGAGGTAAGTATTATACTGTTTGACTTGTGGGATGTTCTTTAAACTGTTTATCCATTGCACAATTTGTCTTCAGTTCTGTTCCACAGCAGTTGAAACTGAACCCTTTGCTCCTCTTGTTTTCTGGAGGAAATGTAAAATGAGTAGATTCTTTTTTGTTGTTTGGATGTATTTCTGTTGATACAGTTCAATCTTGGTGTTGAAAAATTAAATTCTCTATAACACTAACCTTAACTTGTGAATTATGCAGCCTATGTAAGGAATCTGAGTATTTGCATCTGTTAGGATTACCTGACCATACCGCTGTTCTTACAGTCCAGGGTAATGGGAGTGCAATGAAGAAGTGACTAGACCAAGTAAACCAGACACTAGTTTGTTGGAAATTGGCATCAAACTCTGGATTTAAATTGAACTCCTTTGGTTTATACCAGGTGACAAAATGGACAGGGACAAAACAAATGGATTTAATCATTATTTAGACTCAGCTTGACCAGAGATTCTGCAAAGCTTTGTAGTAAATTGGTGATGTTTCTTTCAAATCTTTTATCAGTTTCTGGGAAATGACCAACAAGTCCTGAAAAGCTTTTTAATTAGATGATATCTGATCATCTTATTTAGATATTTTAGATTAGATTTACCACTCTGGTCTTACAGCACAGATGATTGCTCATCAAATCCTGGTCCAGACAAGCAAGAGTATCCCAGAGATGGCAAACTGGCTTTTGTAAATAGTAGTGCAATGCAGACAACTTGAAGAACTAATGGTAATGTTCAAACTAGCTGGTGTAACTGGTATGGTGGTTGGCCCACAACGCCTTCCTGAGCTGCCCCATTGAAAGCTGGCTGCAAGCTGCTCTGGGGGCAGCTGTGAGGTGGGTCTGCTTCATCCAGACTTCTACTGAGCTTTTGCAGGAAAAAAATAACTATTCGTCTACTTGACATTTGCTTTGACTCACTGAATGTGCTGCACATGGTTAACTGTTCTTTCAAAAACTGGTCACGGAAATGGAGAGGAGTCATGGAGGGACTGAATATTTCTTTCTGCAGCTGTTACAATTTTAATATAAACAAAAAACATTTAAAAAGGAATTGTTTTTCATTACAAGAGGCACTCTACTTCAGAGGTGAAGCTTAGAAATTAAGGCTAATTGATATGTTGTATTTGAGGGCTCTTCTGCAATGGGTTAAGTCACACATAGAAAAAAAAGGCATGTTTGAATAAAAACTTTAGTTTGCCATTGAACAGCATTAGGGACCCTTTTTGCAGACAGACAAATGCTTGCCATTACTTTGTGCTCAAAGGCAACATTGAAAGTGACCTGGAACAGGCAGGAACTGACTTTTTTTTACTAATATGATATGAAAGTTTTATCGTATGAGGAATTTTCTGTCATGGTGGATTATTATCAGGTCATATTAACATTCATTTTTACTAACTTACAATGAAATGTGCTAACGTGACTACACTTCACTATCACATGAGAAAAAAAGCAGAATGATTTTATATTAATGTGATACCATATGAGGATTTCAATACCTCTGTCCTATGACAAGTAGGAAGAAGTTAAAAACAAAATAAAATACAATGGCTTGGGACAAGGATTTTATGATTTTTTTTTTCCCCCAGGGACGAATCTCCTTCCCCTGTCCTCCCCACCCCCAATATCACATCAATATTCATTTAATAGATCCTGGGTTTTTGAAGCGATTAATTTTGAAGCAGTTTGGGCTGATTTTGTAATTATAATTGCTCTCACATTTCTAGCTAAAAGTCATTGGAAGCTGTAAATACTGAGTACCTATGCAAAACAACCCAAGGTGTTCCAGGCTGATTATCCCTTGACTTTCAGCAAAGGAGGTGTTGACTTCTCAAAATATTGACCTAGAAGCCAAATTGAAAAAAAAATAAANCCAGAAATAATTAACAGGCACAAAAGGTGGCAGTTAGTCATTTGGCTGTATGACTGTACCTGCAAGGGTTCTTTCATCTGTAGCCAAAATCTGATAAATATGGCTAATGTCAGAAAAATTCAGTCTTCTCTAAATTAGGACCAGAAAAAGCCTGGGTTTGGTCTTGGCTCCAAACTTCATACAAGACAAAGTAAGTAAGTTTGGCTCCTAGATTTAAATTTAAGTCATTTCTAATTCTGAAAGTCTGTGCTATGGCTTTCAGTTTCCTTTTGACACAGCTAATACTCCTAAAAGCTTTGGTCTAAAATAAAAAGGGACAAAAAATTTCAAAAGCTCCAAAGAGCTGATCAATTAAAATACACATATTTTCTAAAGTGCAGGATTTTTTCATTAGATGAGATCCATGAATAAGACTGGGTTTCCTGCTAGAAGGTGATGAAACATGTTTACACCAGGTGAGAGGACATGTGTGCTTTTCTTGCTCTGTGTGTGTACTCCTTTGCTATGGGCTCTTGGTAGGTAAGGAGAGGAAAAAAAACCTTTTTCTCAGTGTGAAGGTAAAAACTATATATTTCAGTTGCTATTCTAATAGAAGTGCCCTTGTGACCAGTCTGGAGTCAGTTGCCCTTTTGCTGTTTGTTGTACTTGCCCTGTGTGGGTTGTGCAGTGATGACTGCCAGAAGGACTGTGGAGCAGCAGGGAAGGGCTGGAGGTGTTGTACCAGCTCTTGTGTTTTAACACCTACAAAGGAGATAAGCCTTTGTTCTCGAAAGAGTGGGAAGGGCAGGCAGACAGGGTGGGCTGTCAGCCTGTGTCACAGGACAGGACACTCTCTCTGTGGACTGAACTTGGAGACTTCAGCATTGCCACGAAGCTGGGGCACGAGTCTCCCCCTGATCCAGGTTGTTCCAACTGCTTTCACGAGAAGATCATGGCATCGCTGAGCCAATCAACACTCAGAGATATAAAAAAGGTGGTCTCCACCCAGGGAATTTGGTATCTGAAATGTTCTGCATCATTCAAAATGCCGACTTGGGATACTAATGTGAGCAAATCTCCTAACCCATGGCTCAGCTCAGGGGTAATATCCAGCTGGTAACAGACACTGGGGAGGAGGTGTGGAAAGCCAGGTTGAGCTTGATCTTTCTGAAGAATGTAAAAGAACATTGTATTAGAAAGAAAAACTCCAAAGTTCTTATGTCTGTGTTTGTTAATCACATGTAGTCATTTTAAAACTGTTTCAGGTTAGACAGTCTAGCCTCTTCATCCTAGTGCTGTCCCCATGAGGTTCAGAAGTTCTCACCAGAATGGCCTTGATTAAAATGGCAGTGCCACTATCTGTAGATTACTGCTTTCCATCATTATGACTGTGTTATCTCTCTCCTCAGACTGATTTTTCATTTTTATGTTTGCAATTATGAGTGAGTTATAGGAAGACTCATTGCACAACCTGTCCGGAATCATTAAATTCACCTAGGTTGAATAACCTGATGTTCACCTGGAAATAACCAAATCAGTGGCATTATCTTACTGAATTTCAGCTGCCTTAGAAGCACAGAGCTTATCTTTTCTTTTTTTTTTTCTCTCAAATATAGTGGTTAGTGGGGGGAGGAACAATTTTAATTCATAAGAGGTAATTAGCCACGTCTGAAAGGTGTGCACTAATTACAGAATGCTGTATATCTTGTGTAGCTGATTGCAGCACCGGTTTCTGAATGGTAGCTATGATTTTTTCCAAACATTGTTCAGTAATTTGAAATGTTATTAGGGGATTAACTTTCCATACGAAAAGCTAAACTAATACTTATTATACAGATTATAACAGCAAGTGGCCTAAGAAGCTGTTGAGGCCATTATTTTGCAGGCTGTAGTCACTGCCAAGGATCAAGGAGAGTGCAGGATAACCAGCCCAGCCAGGGGAATGCACAGAGCACAGAGCTGTTTCTCATCCCTCCTACCTCTGCCAGCACGAGTCAAGCTGATGGGCTTCATTTATGAACACGACTCCTAAATAAAGAGGCAAAGGAGAAGAGGTGTAGGGATTGTTTTGTCTTGGATTGTTGTGTCTTAGATTGTTTTACCAACCAATAGAACGAGAGGCAATGGGCAAAAACTGATGCACAGGACGTTCCACCTGAGCATGAGGAAGAACTTCTTTACTGTGTGAGTTCCTGCACACTGGAACAGGTTGCCCAGAGAGGCTGTGGAGTCTCCCTCACTGGAGATATTTAAGATCTGTCTGGTTGCAATCTTGTCCCATGTGCTCTAGATGACCCTGGCTCGGCAGGGAAGTTAGACCAGATGACCCACTGTGGTCCATTCCAACCTTACTGTATATAAGTTGCAAATCAGTCAAACTATGCTCGATTGTGTTGAATTTTTAGCTGTTTTGGAATGCTGTTGTCATCTCATTTAGAAGCCAATCTTCGGGAGCAGACTACATGGGTTTACTATTTTGAGAAAACAACTATGCAGTTCACCTTTAAATATTTATTTCCATTTTGTTGATACTGGGTAAAGTTAGTTTTTGCAGTCAGTATTTTTAAACCACATTAAATGGTTTCTTTTGATTTATTCTTTATGGCGGTGTTAGCTGTTGTTTATTCTTTCTCCTTTCTCCCCAGGTTTTATGCTCCTGTAGAGTCATATATTCTCTCTCTGTGACCTCTGATATTTGCTCAACACAAGGGAAATCAAATTGGGTTCCTCCAAGCTAAAAGCATGAAGCTGCAGCTAGAGCTAAAGGCTTGTACTTACAGTAAAAACCTTTCATTCCCTTTGAACGAGGCAATAGCAAATTCAGACCTAATTTTAAATGAAGGCCATACAGCTATGATTATGTAGAATGGATGTGGGAGTATGTGGTGCAGTAGTTCATGCCAGTGGTGATGGAGAAGGAAGCTTTCAGATTTCTCTGCTGAATAAGTTGGCACTGAAGTGTGGGGCTCAGACTGGGGGCTGCAAAATGCATACTAGTTGGTGAATGGAAATGACCTGTGTACAGTTTGAGCTGCTGGGGATAATGTAACCCTGGTTTGGAAAAGAAATGTCTAAATGATAAAGCTTACTCATATTTTTAATTCTGTACCCTGGTTTATCGTGGGATTCCAACACTGTCACCCCACACCTCCCCCACAAAAAAACCCAACCTTGCAACCTTGTGAAAAGAAAAATTTTTAAATTTAAAAAAAATGTATAATTAAATAATATTATTGTATTATTTACACTGTATTCTTTGTCTTGGAAAGTGCTGGGTCAGTCCAAGTATAATTCTTGATTAATAATTTAAAGCAGCTTTCCTTACAACTTTTTCTCTGCCTTTTTGCCTTCATTTTGGATTCTTTGATAGATTAACTAGCAGACTTGTTCCTAAGAGAACTTGCATCACCTCTTTAACAAATGTCAAATTATTTTATGAAAAGTAAGTGATCTCTTCTCTCCCCCGCACCTTATTAATCAAGGCTTCCTTTTATTTGCATTTCAGTGCTGATTTTGTTTGTAAAATTATTAGCCTAATCCATTGTTTGTACCTATATATGATTAAGCAGCCATCAAATGCACTTTGTACACATTTATGGAGTACATTTGCTGTTCTAAATTTTTTAATGCATTTAGCTTCCAATATGATACTTGGGGAAATTATTCTGAACATCTCCCCACTAGGTTCCCATTGCCTTCCTTTGTCTATCTCAGTGGTAATATCCTTGGAGATTTTCCTACAGGCATCTCTGAAACCCTTAATTGAACCACTGGTGTGCTTATTTAAAGTGTTTCCCTCACTTGGTTTTCTAAAATGACTTTTAAGCTTTCCCTACATATGTTTTCAGTTTCCCTAGGCTTTTCCTTAACTAATGGCATTACGATGGTCTCTTTTGTGTCTTCAGGGATCTCTCTTGAACTACATGAACTTGTAAATTGTCAGTGAAGACTTCTCTCAATTTTTGTTCCCACTTTTTTTTTGCTCTTTTGGATATCTGATGTCTACTCTGTGGGTTTCCTTAGGGCTCAGCTATAAGTAGCTGTTCATTTTTTTTGTAAGAGAAGAGAGGGGTCTAAGCCACTCTCTTGCATGGGCTGTTCAGATAGGAATGTACAACGTGAAGTTGTTGCTACTGCCAGTGAGCTTATAGGGAAAATAAGTTGTACCAGTGGATCAAGCAGTAAATGTATTTGACTGATTATATCAGGATATGCCAATATAGTGCTTGCATCATTAGTTTAGTTGTCTAATAAAAGGTAGAAATCTCAGACTAAAATAGCAGTGAAGTATTTTAGGACATAGCACTGGTTTAAAGTGTCAAGTGACGCGTAAAGTCAAAGTTATGGGAAGACTTGCAGGAAAGATTGAGATGGATCTATAGAAGACCCAGTGTGCTGGTAATTTTAAATTGTTTCTCTCAAAAGTTTGCTTCATTTTAGGCAAATCATGCAAAAAACGATGTTGCCATAGTTCTTTTAATTCAGTAGAGCCCAGTTACCAAGAAAACCTTCTGCTTTCCACTTTTTATCATTGTTACAGGGGAAGGAGCCAGATAGGTCTGCTGAAGCCACTTTGCCCCAGTAACCTGTTGCAAAGCAGTCATTGTGAAGGGCTGGCATGGTCTGTGTCACCAGTGCCATCTGCCATCATGTCAACCAAAGGTAACGTGGTGGGAGCGCTCTGGGGCTGAGATGGGAAGGACAGTGTGTGCAAGGAGTTACAGCTCCAACAAAGCTTCTGAAAGACCTTAACCAGGAAACGCGTACAGCTCGTGGTCAGCAGGTACCAATAATTAGAGTCTGAGAAAAATGCTGAATATGTGTGCAATATGCAGTGCAATATGCAAAACAACATAAGCAAAAACCAAGGGATGGAATTGCCCCTCAGATGTCTGCTCCTGCAGAGGTGAGGTTGGTCATGCACTGATGGTACAGTGATCACCTCGGCTCTTCACTCAGTTTGCCTGAATGTGAGTCAAAGTTCTTGCCCTTGGTGAGGGCTGCCAGTGCATAATTTGCATAGATACAAGAAATCAGTAAAAGTGGGGAAAAGCCTTAAACCCCCCTTACAGGAGTACTCGGGTATGTTGCACCAGATTAAAAAATAATTTGCAACTAATCTAAGATGTAACTGGTAAAGTATTTCTGGTAGTCCCTGTGTTTCAGTTTGATCTTTCTCACTGTAATTCTGGAAAATGAATTCTTAATTCTTTGGTTTTGTCCAGATTAAAAAAAAAAGACAAAACTCAAAAAACAACATAAAACAAAACAAAACAAAAAACCAAAACAAACACCAAAAACACCAAAACAAACAAAACCAAAACAAACAAACAAAACACAAAAAGCCCCCACCAAGCACAAAACAAAACAGAATACCTCCTTCTCATACCAAGAGATTTTGAGCTGTATGATTCACGTTTGGTTTTGTTTCATTTGGTTTAGCCTTTTTCTTTCAATACTTAATCAAATCTTTCACTTCTCATATTCTGTGGATGAGTTCAAAAGCTTTTTTTGTTTATCTTACGTATTGTTGCATATATCTGTCTTGAGCCATGTTGGCTTCTCTTGTCATTTTGACACTGATTTACTGGAATGAACTTATATTTTAAACTCTGTTACCATTTTTTAAATGCCTTCCATTCCACATTAACATTTTTCAACAATAGTTAGTTCTAATTAGTTTTTTCCAGCCTGTTTACAAATCTGGCATGATGCCTTTTGAAAATAAACATACTGAAGAATATCAGACATTTTAAGATAATAAGTCATCAAGTGACTTTTCTGCTGGTAATTCATATGTGTTCTGTGTGTGCTTGTATCCAGTTATATGTGTATCAAATAATTTAATTCCTAAAGGAAAAAGTTTAATTCTATTAAAAGGTCTGCTCCAGAAACTAAGGTTTTTCAGTGACTTACAGTAAGTAGAGTTTCAAAGGCTTTTGAATAGGTCATAGACTGCTGTTAGGATGTTCCAAAAGAGCTCTCATATTCCTACTGACGTGTTATGATGGCATTCTCACCACCTTCTGATACATGTGTATCTGTCCCTGTCTTGATCTTAAATAGGTCTTCAATTCTTCTAGTGACATTGGAAAGCTACAGCAGTACCAGGAAATCTTTATAGGCCTCAGTGAAAGAAATTTGCATAGATCTGAACATTTTTATTCTGTTTTGATCTAAACAGCTGAAGAATTTTCTTCCTCATCTGCCTTTCATGCGCTGTTGCACACTCATCCATTACATGTCCTCTAATGCAGCAAAAAATTGTACAGCAATGATTTACTCAGTGTTCCTTTGTATCCAGGAGGATTGTTTACAGCCAAATTTATTTTAAAAAGTGCCTGTGAATGTAAATGAACATAGGTACATTGAAAGAGAGTGATAAAATAGATTTTTTTGAGCCATAAAAATTAATACTATCTGAGGGTTTATGCATTTGCATTGTGCCATTCTGATCTATGGGATTATTTTCTCTCTCCCTTGTATGGTATTTCTTCATGGTTTGGTGGTCTTGAGGTATGAATTTTAGTCTGAGAAAGTTAAAACTGTGGTTATTTTATTACTTGTATTACTGTAACTCTTAGGAATCAGAGTCATGAGGCACAATTTCACTGTCCTAAGCACTGTATCAGCACTGAACCATAAGATAGTCAAAGAATTTACAGCACAAGGAAAGGGAAAGCTCATGGGTGGCAGCAAAATAAGGAATGTTGTGTGCAGGCTGTGTTTCGCACCCAGGATGGGACTGGTGGAAGTCCTATGAAGGTTCTTCCTCCCCGCCCTCTGAAATGTCAGTTGGTCTACTAGAGAGCTTCCTTTCTTCCTCTCTGTTTTGTCTTGCTGATAAGGAAAACGTAAAAACATGCTGGTTGGCAATTACATTTTTAGAAGACATGAGAGCTGAGGAGAGCTTTGGGAGGGCATTGTGAGCTAAGTAGAAATTTAGAACACCCTCTCAGGGTGGAACAGCACAGGAGCATATGGACAAAATTTTTTGTTTCTATTTGCCCTTTAAAAAATGAATCTTTTGTCTTGTGGGTAAATGATAGGAACAAAACTTAAAGCAGTGAGTGAGAGATCAGGGATATCGGGGACTGTAGGCTGTGAAGAGCTTTGAAAATTAAGATATAGACACATGGAGTTCGTTGGAGTGGAGGAAGTGGAGTACTGGCTCTGCTTTGCAGTAGTGCTTTGAGCTGAGCACGTGCGGGGGCAGGTCTGTTGGCAGAAAGAAGATATTGTAGTAATAAGGTTATAAGTAATTAGACACTGTCCAGTTAAAAGTTTTACCTGTGTGGATGGACGGGAGAAGTCTTGTATAAAAGAGACTTCAAAGAATACATTTCAGAAACTGGGTCTGGATGTCTAAGAGAAGCATAAGCGCAACTTGATCAAAGCAAGCTGTGACACCTTGCCTGAATAGATATTTACAGTAAATTTGGCACTAGTGTTTTTCATCTCTTTCAAATTTTCAAGGGGGGCTAAGTATGAAGAGTGAGAGACTTCATCTGTGCAAAGGCTAGTTTTCCAGGTTTGACTGGGAAGCAGCTGGATAGGTAAAATCCCTCTCTGCAGTACTATTGCTGCCTATATATCTATCCCCATTTTTGTGCCTGCTCCTTTTACCCTAAACCTCAATGTCAATTTCATACCACTTAGGTGACCCTATAACTCTGGTATTTGGCTTGTCTCCTATACACCAGAAATTCGGTGAGATACAAGGATGATGCACAAATGAGCATACCCTTGAGAGAAGAGGATTTTTGGATAAAAGAGCTGTGGCAAGAAAACTGTCCTGGGAGATTCCTCTGTGTTGTACCATGGTATCAAAGAAATGCTTGACACTATTGTCAAATGACCTTTCTTTCCAAACAACCTGCAGAACCTGCAATTTAGGCAAAGCACACAGATTAAAGAAGCAAGCAAGGCACCATACAGCACTCCTTAAGTTGCTACATGAGTTATGTGCATTCTTGTCTGCATCAAGCAGCCTCATCCATGTGCCTTATTATGGCTTCACTGTGCTCCTTTGTGGCTGTAAGAAATGTGAGCGGGTCCTTGCATAACTGCCTATGCTGAGTGGAACTGAGGAGGCAGCTCTGAGAATCACCCATGCATCAAAAAAAACCCAACCATAACGGGGAAGGGATGAGTGTGGTTCTGGTAAGGCAGGCCTGTTTTCTATGAGATTGTTCTGAGTCTTACCAGGAACAAGGTGGGATGGTGCAGAACTGAAGAGGGTAGAAGAAATCTAAGACTTTGTTTGCCCTCGCAAGCTTGTGTTGAAGTTAGGCTATGACTTGCCCCTTTGACTAAACTGCAAGGTGCTGGGCTTTGCTCCCAGTGTGTATAATCTTTTCCCAATAAATGTGTCTTTGGAGATGGTGTGACCCTGTCCACGAAGCACATCTGAAAATTTGGCATGCAAATAAATATAAAACATTTGATTTGATGCTGCTTTAATCAATTCTTGTTAACAGTGTAGCAAACAGGTAGAAAAAGTATAAAAATACGTTGGGATTCAGTGGGTTGTAAAAGTATCTGCTCAGTTCTTTTCTGAGAATGCAGCAAAAATAGCCCAATGTCAAATGCTATTTCAACATCATTTCTTAATGTATCTGATACACTTACTCTTTATATGAGCCCACTGATATCTTGCTTATGCTGCAAAAATTTAAAAATATCTATTTTAAAAATATATATTCTTTTTGCCTCTAGGTGTACTGAATTAGTTTCTTGGTTTCATTCTCAACTCCTTATGCTTTTTGCAATGACTGATTGATGGCGTTCCTACCATCATGTTGTGTAAGAGAATTTGATGGTTCTAACTTAATAGCTCAGTCTATTTAAAAAATCTAGTATCTCTGCAGGAAAATGAATCCTACACAGTTTCACTTCTTGCTGTTACCATCTTGCCAAATTGAGAGAAGGAGGCTGTAATAAATTCTAACACTAGTAAGTCTGGTCCTATATCAATACTAGACAGTACTGGAAGAAGTAGAATTAAGAAAGCTACTTTAAAAGCTTCTCTGTAAACCCTGACAGACTCTTCAGTGGTAAAGACTACTGTGTGAGGCTGAATTTTATTCTTCACTATGCAGTAAGAAGAATTTTATTCAGTACGCAGCAATAATGAAGCAGGCAGACAAATGGGAGAAAAAGGTATTAAATGTACTGCATATATTAAAATTAAACAGCATTTTTAGCTAAATTAGTTGATCTGTACATCATAGTAGAACTGTCTTGCTATATTGTCTATAACCTTTAGCCACATCTTGGATTGCAGGCTTGAGTTACGTACTGACAATAACCACACTGTTTCGCTGACTTATTTTGACAGTTTATGTCCGGTTACTTTCAGTGATTTGCAAAGCTGACATTTCCCTTTAGTGAACCTGAAAATCTTTTCTGCTGTATTGCCCAGATATTTTTAACATACCAGACAGTATTGAAAAGCAGAGAAAAGAGAAGTGGGATTCATTCCCACTGAACCCAGGGAGAGGGTCTTATAGCAAATATGAGGGGTGAAAGGAGCTGTAGTATAGATGAGGATTGGGCCTAAGATGAGTATATTTGTGGTCAGAGGCATATTTTTATTAATTTTTCATGCTATAAATGTCACACTACTATTTTGTTCCTTACCAGATATTCTTCTGATATTGAAATATTATCTTTCCTTATGGTAAAATATATCTGATTGAATCAATCTATACTGACAGCTTTCCTAAGTTAACTTCTCTGTGAATTCCCAGTTCATTTAATATTTTTTCCTCCTGATTCCCACATTTGAGCTACCTTTGTTCTGTGTCTGAAGGATAGGAAGCTGATAGTTATTTTATATTTATATTTCAAGGCTGCTTAATGTTTAATGAGGCTGAATATGCTGTAAAAAGCTTCAGAACACTCAGACTGGTTAATATTTCATGCCGATCTAGAGAGACAACAATATTGATCTTTTAAGCATCTGCTAAACAAGACAAGGAATAAATTAGATTTTGGTCAGTTTGATTTGGCTGGTGAGTTAAATAGCTTTTAGAGCATTATCACCTTTTAAAATGTTTTGTTTCCAGCTGAATAAAGTAGATTTTAAAGACAATATTTCATCACGTCGTTTCTCATTGCTCTTCATCTTGCCTGTTTTATTTCAACTGTGTTTGTATATGTTATGAAGGGATGCAGAAACATAAAGGGAGGATATTTGCACTGTCTGCTTATACATCCATAATTATATCTCCTAAAGCCATAGTTGAGGGGAGCCTACTTGTTTCTATTGACTGCATTTTGTACTTATTTTGGTTTTTTTTCCCTGTTTTTGTTTTCACTATTAAGCTAATGTTTATTTACATCACACTTACATGCCTAGAAAATTTTCTGAATAAACTGCACAGCTGTGTCATAGGTACTGTCTGATTTAGGGGAAAACTTACCTGGTCCCCAGATTCCTTATCCCAGAGGACCCACTTCAACATCTTGTATGCAATGTTCCTTTTCACAAGCTTTGAGCTAGCAAATGTGAAAAGTTTATTTCCTTGCAAAAAGAGGGAATATAAATTATTATAGCCATTCAAATGTCTATGTAACTGTTCTGTAAACCTCATATTAGCTTATAGCAAGGCTTCTGCAAGGCCCTCTTTATACTGAAATAATTTCATAACCTTTTTGTGGTGATTGAAAGTTTCCAAACATTGCACCCAGCACATGCAGCAATTGTAGAACTGATACAACATGGAGATTTTTATTAAAAAACTGAGTAGGCAGCCTTGGAATAAGGTCATGGGGTTTGATTGTTAGCTCAAGAAGGTATCCTAGAATTTTAATGGTCATGTGACTACATTGAAGAAAGATCAGTGCAGGAAACTTTTGCTTCACAAGATGCTAGTTTGACTAAATGTAAGTATAAATTACTGCATTTATTGTCTCCAGGGAAACAGTACTCTGTAGCCCACAAGAAGTATACAAATACTTTTCTTGTACAGAGTTCACTTTTAAATGTTTTCATTGTAAATGAAATGATCTAACTCAGTTTAACCCTAAGTCTGCGTGTTCCAGGTTAGACATATTTTTTTTATGAACATAGATGGGAATAATGGAATAATACTCTTTTTAGTCTCTTGCATTTTGTTTCTTTAACTGTACTTAACTGTATCCAGTTTGGAGTAGATGTCACAGTTGTGAAAACTTTCTTCCTTTGGCATAAAGCATTTCAAAGTTATCAGCAGTGTGGGGAGGTTTGGGGATTCCCAGAAACGTTATGCCTGTGCTGTTAATGGAATTTAAAACCTGAGGACAAAGAAATAATAGGGAGACTCAGGCAAAGGAGTTGATGCAAAGTCTTCTAAATGAAGAGCAGGAATGAAGATAAGCTTTCGGGTTTGTTAGATTTTAGTATGTGTCTCCAGCCATTCTTTTACCTTCATTTCTGCTGCCTGTGGAATTCAATTGTTAATTCACCTTTAAAAAAAAATCCTCGCTATGATTTATAAATGTTTCCTCTACATGTTACTAACTAAAGGCTTGGGGAAATTTTAGCTATGTGAATTCTTTTGCACTTCTTCCTTTGATGCATTCTCAACTAGCATTCCTTTCTTTTCTGTGTCCAAACAATCAAGGCTCTGTGAGATGCGGTGAAAGCAATGTCAGAACTTCAGTTTAGCTGCATTTAATGGGGGGATGGGGTGGGNGAGAAGTCCTGAGAACATCATGCTCTTGGGAGTTCAGCAATTGACAATAGAATGATTTTTTTTTTCTTTCTTCCTAACTACCACGGCCTTGATAGCAACCTTGAATCGTACTGGTGGGATTCATGGTGACCAACACAGGGTTCAGTATCATGCACTTGTTAAACTCCCTTAGAATCTACCAGCAGCCTTGGGTGGGAGAAGTTAGCGCACATTGGAGCAGCCTATTGAGTAGCTTTATGTTTACACTTTATTTTTACCTTAACCTCAGCATTCTGTTGGATAGAAATGCAGCATCTTCAGTGATGGCTATTTCTTATACTAGAACTGTCTGATGATGTGGCACGCGTTGTGGGATTATCAACTTGTGTTTCTGTGACACTATCCACAAAAGCACCAAGAAGCCTTACTGAGGATTTTAAGGTATGCCTTCAAAAGCTATGCTATTTTTCATTAAGTTTTTGTACCCCCATTGGTCCAATGGACTTTCATTTTAAGGGTTGTCAGGCTATTCCCATATAAAGACAAGATTTTCCACTTAACTGTGAAAGTGTCTTGATGTGTATCCAAATTCTTGTTGATATGATGAAACATTGTCATTTCTAATGTACGTGTCACTCTTAATTACTATTCTGATTCAGTATCATGCCATGACTTGTTCTATGTAGGTATCTTAGAATTTCAGATATGTGGTGGTTTCAGACCACAAATGTGGCCAACCTCACAGATGTGAGGCCAACTACAAAACATGTAAGCAAATACTGAAACTTCAAATGTTAGTCAACCAGATCATATTTGGACACTTTATGATTACAAACTAAGCTTTTCCACAAGGCAAATGACAAACGTGCAGTATATGAACTGAGCTCCAGGACCCTGCTGCTCTCACCAGAGCAAACACTTGTGATGAAGATGGATATTCCTTAATTATCAATCGGAATAGTAATGTGTATACATGATAATTGTATTCTTGTCACTGGCATAGTGAAGAGACACTCACATCTGTTGAAGGTACTTTACCTTATCCAGTGGAAAGACAGAATGCAGGTGTGAAATTGCCTGTTGTGTCACATATGCACGTATGTCCCTTGTACACTTGCACACTATGGGAAAGCTGGTACCTTTTTCTTCTGAGCTTTCTTTGTTTGGAATAATCTATACAGCACTTGAGTTTGAGGGATGTCAGTCTTACTGGTGCCTGAAACTTCCATGGAAAATAACCCTAAATTCTTTCCTTCTAATTAGTGCATGGTTAATATGCTCCTTGCTGGACGTATTAAATGGAATATAGCACACACTTAATTGGAGTGATGAAAAGAGAAGGGCACTGCTTATTAGTGGTGGGTTCTTTCTAGTGTTTGACTACAAGGCGAGACGGGTTTTCCAAAATCTTTGGCCTTGAAATGTTTTCTGTGGCTCCTTCTACGCCCTTGAGAAACTAATTCCATTTGCTAATGATAACCTGCTGTCTAGTAGTGATGCCAGTATTGCTCAGTAAAATGGCTGTTTATTTGAAGAGATCAGGAAAGCATTAGATAGGGACTTCCATGAACTAGACTTACACCCTAACTATCTTATGTGAGTATGAATCAGTCTAAATTCCTAAAAATTAGTGTTCAGTAGTAGTGACAAGGAGATCAGGATCTGATGGTCGTAAAGTTACTTCTAACCTCAAGTCACACCATCCTATCGCTCTGCTGGTCTTTGGGTGGCCAAGGCCCTAGTCCCTCTCTATAGGGACTAGGAGTTCTGCCATTAACTCCACTGGGATCAAGATCAGCTTCTGCATTGCAAACAGTAAAGCATTATGCAACTATTGTAAGATAATTTTGTAAATGTAATTAGATCAGGATGAGCTGCATTTTCCTTTCTGCAGGGAGTTATGTACGTTACCTTGAGTGGAATAGGAGACAGATTTAACCTGATTGAGTCACTAAATGGAAATATAAGACAATGAACATTAGCCACTTAGTTCATTTCATAAATTCTAATAATTAAAACTGCATGTGCAATAATAATGGCTATTCCAGATATCTAAGAAAGAAAAATGCACCTTTGATATGTTGTGGCATAGGCATAATGAAAACATTTAGTTAATGGAGGATCTATGTAACAAGGGTTACCATACAGAACCTGCAGTTGAAAATATATAAACACGTTTCCCAACAGAATTTCACTATGCCACAATTCATTAAGAATATCGGCAATAGCTGATATGATAGGCACAAAATGGATTTTCGTGTTGCTGGGATGAAGTATGGCTCCCAGCAATTAATGGTTTTAGTCATATTAAGCAGATAAATAACGCTATCTGACATTACAGTATTTCACATTACACTAAAATTTTGTAACATTTGCTCATAATACAACTTGAAATATGTTACCTAGGAAAAAAATGTTATCTCTGGAACAGTCAAACCCCATTAGAAACCTCAGGCTTAAAAAATCACAATGTTAACAGTTATATCCCCTAGGAAAGGTTTGCTTTCCTTAAATAGTGTTAAATTTAAACCCAGAAGCTCTAGTCTCTTTTGGAGTTACTCTTCCTCAGTGCATTGAGCTTGAAAGGAGAATTTAGTGCACGAAATGTACTGTGCGTTAATGAATGTTGGTAAGTGAAACAATATGAAGAGCTGCAGAAAGAAGAGGGTAGCCTTTAGAGTGAAATCACTTCAGTGATACTTATGTTCTCTAAGAAACGTTCTCTCATTCTGCTTTACAAAAAAACTCCTAATTTTAACGTGACCCCATACCCTTACAATGACTGATAAGTAATTTGATTATTTTAAATCTCATTCTAATTGGCATGTTTGCCTTTTTCACAGCTGGATACAGTCTACCTGAGTACTATTCTTTTTGTAAAAACATATTTTGTAAAATACTATGGGTCTAAATTTGCAGCTCATGTTTGCATGAGTAACATGCAAATTTCCAGTTCCGCATGTTTGCATGAGTAACTCCTGACTTCAGCATTATTACTCATGTAAGTAGAGTTTTATACTGGAAAATGTCCAATGTGTTCCAAGCATTAAAAGAAATCGAGAACAAACACAGGAACATGATTTCTCTCTCATTTGATGCCAATTCTATTCCAAATTCATTGAGTAACGTGGAAGAAAATGTGATTGCTTGTCAAAGCTCGGATGCAGTTGCTTGTTGGGACTGAACGCAGTGGATTTGGACGTGTCAAGTTTAGCTGAAGGCAACGATGCTTAGTGTCTCAGCACCCAACTCCCACTGAATTTCAACAAGAGTTAGCTAACAACCTTCCCTTGGGCTCCAATGAAAATCCTTGGCTTAGTATCCAGTCTGAGCTGCAGTTTCATTTGCAGGAAACAAGTTTTTTTTGAGGTCTTTTAAGGTATTGTTTCCTGAAACAGCAGAAGATAATCTGAGTGCAGAGTGCTGCAATTCTATTATTAAAACATAAAAATGTTAAATTTTAGTATGAAGGGACTATTAAAAAAATGTTCTCAAGATTGTTAGGATTATTGGAATATGATAAACCGTTCCAAATCCAAGTCACAGACAAAACAGAACATCTTTTACATGTGCCAAGATACAATTTTATTGCTTCTCAGATAACACTGCATTTAAGCATTTATTTAACTCGAGGGTATTGGAAGAGCAAAACCAGTTCACTTATGTCTTATGACATTTGTCCTACTCTGTCAGTGGAAGAGGTAGGGACTTTTCAGAGACATTGCTAGCAATGTCATAAGTGCACACCAAAAGCTTAATAACTGTGCTAGCAAGAACACGTAATCTCTACCAGACTCTGATATCTAGATTTAATTATCTTCACTTGGAAGATGTAAAATATTTCACCACAGTTCTTATATGACCTTATGAAAAGGGCACTCTATACGAGGCCACAGTTCTGCATTGTCTTGTGACTTTCACAAATTTGTTAAATTGCTGAAGTATATCACACCTGGGAGCCTCAAAGCTCCTCTCTGGATAGTTGTGTGATCACCAGTGTGTAATGCTGTACACCAAACCTTGAAGGAACCTCCAAGTGAATGCTGTTGTGAAGCCCTAATCCCCTAGTACTAGCGTTCAGAACAAATTCTAGTGATAGCAATAGCAACTACGTGTACTGGACTTATTTCTAACTTCTTCTTTTTTTTAATGAGGTGAAGAAGAAACAGGTGGTGCCGTATGTCCAGGTGCTGTTTGTAGATGACCACTCAGTGCTGGAGGAGCTACTAATGACCCAGTGCTTTGGGAACTACTGGCTTTAAAGGTTTGGTTCCTGTTTTCACATCACCTCTCTCTGCTAGTCTGTGTTAGTGTTATTGCACCTTCATAGTATCAAAAAGAAGTATTGGTTTTATTGTGCTTACTTTAAAACTAGTACATTTAAAAACAACCACAATTATTTAAGTTGGGTATATAAAAATATACATGTAATAGCTCACATTATACAGTAAAAAAGAAAGCACCTGTGTGGAAAGCTTACCCCTTCCTTCAGAAGGAAAGCTGTCTTCATGTAGTTGTTCCAGTAACACATTCTTATACGTATATACATACAAAACCAGAACTTTAGCCACATAAATCTATCCTCTTACGTGGCACAGAAGACAGAAGGCCCAAAGGGGTGATATGTCTCATTCTTTCTCCATCACAGAACTGCTGCCATTCACACTGTGTGAACAAGAGTATGGCTTGGGTAAAGTGTGAAAAGCATGCGATAAATTATGCTCCATGTGGCATAATTCCTTCCAGGAAACAGCATAACCAACAGCCCACAAACAATTGTATGTTCCTCTGTTGTCAGAAGGAGCAGCTGCCACTACAAACTCCACAGCCCTCGCTGAGGAATGCCAGCACCGGGTGTGCTGTCTCTGCACTGTGATGGGGATTAGAGAGAAGGGCCAGTTGTACATACAGCACTTGTGAAGGTATGAGCCAGAGAGCTGCTGGGTAACTTCTTCAGCACTTTTGGCCCAAACTGGGAGAGAAGAACAGTGTGGAGATAAAGGTTGTGGATTTTGTTATGTCAAACCTTTTCTCTGGACAGGAGGGTCAAAGCATAACTCTAAATTGTTAGATATTATTAAAAAAGATGATTAAATAACTTAAGTCTGTTTAAACATTACGTTTCTTTCTAATCTTAGTTGTATTTCACTACAGTAAAAAAAGGTATTTGAAAAAAATATTTCACTATTAAAGATCCTTGCAACTATGTTTGTGCCTTTTCCAGATCAGGCTATTAAGAAAAGTTTGTTTTTCCCAAAATAAATCTGTAGTAATTAGATACAGTATTTAACCATGTGAAAAGAGTAAAAAGCTACTTCTATGCAGTTTCTGAGGTAAGAAGCTGGCATGTTATAAATATATTAATGCAAGTCATTCAATTGTGAGTGTGTGTCTTGTCCATCTTCCCCAAAAAAGGGGGATGGACATGGTGATTCAGCAAAGAGGAGAGAAGGTCTGTGGCATACTGGTTGGTACACCATATCATAGCTCATCATGGTTTCTTGTGAGGTCCTCCCCATAATTAGTAGCTTGACTTCCAACAAACATATTCCAGTTGTCTAGAACCTCCTCTTTCGTTAGTTTTTGATCCTGGTGGGAGGAAAACAAATCTCTGTAAGAACATTTTCCAAGCTAAGCATAAGACACACCAGCATAGACTTAGAAGAGTCCTGTGAAATAGTTCTTCAAAGCAGCAAACTGCAGATTCAGGAATCATTGTAGCTGTCATAGTCAGTGAAATTTGGACCCCAGTGGAAGAGAGAAGTCCCATTGGCTTCAGTTGGGTAAAACTGCTAATTGAAAGTTCTTTGTAATTAGCTCACTGCCAAACAGGATATGGGTTACCTGGTACACAGTTTTGCCTCATGATTTGGTTTACTGTCAGGCAAACTTCCTGTCAGGTTTACTTCCTGACAGTAAAAATGAAAAACCTCTTGTGTATTTTGTTGAAGGTATTTGCTTATATTAGTAATTTACACACTCTCCATGTAAGAGTGTTTTGGCTTCTCAGGTTCCAGGTTTGTTTACATTACACTTCCAAAGATCATCATCTGGGATCTACTGAACCATTAATCTCTCATGTTGGAGGATGTGGACGTATTGAGCCAGTCTTTGAAGTCAAAGATGTGTGTTTGATTACTGAAATGGATTTTTTTCTGCTGCCTCCTATGTAGTGTATCTTTATTTTTCTCTCGCAGTCTGAATTAGCATACAAAACCCATGACCACTCTTAAAATGAAAAGGAGTATTTCTACTGTGTTAAAACTTCTAGGTTTAAGATGATAAATAATTTCTTATCTAAATTAATGAAAGCCAGTGGGACTTCTATAGCTGATAAACTGCATTTCACTACTTTTGCTTCGTGATATTAACCCTACCAACTGAAACTGGCATTAATGCACTACCAATTCTAGCCTCTAAAACTACATTTAAAGTCTACTAATAAGAGAAGTTATTAGGAATAATTTCTTGCTAATTGATAGTTTCTTTAAAAAAACCACCTTGTATAACTTAAAAACAAAAACACTAGAACTCTAAGTACCTTGTCTACATCCGATTCATAGACTAAGTGCCTGGCTTCAGCCAGTGCGTGATCATAGTCTTGTGGGAGAATCCAGTGCTGAATCTCCTCTTTGTCCATCTTTCCATCCTTGTTGAGGTCACGAAAATCTGAAAACTGTTCACGCTCTGTAATCACCCAGTCAGGCTCTGGTCCACCCTCTTCATTTGCAAACATATCAGCTGGAGAGGAAATAAAGGTCTCACTTGAGTCATATTTAATTTGCAAATTATGCACAAACTAAAGACATTTGCACAATGTTCCTCAGAGGAAGACTAAACTTTTCACTCATTGCACAGCATTTCTTTGTACAGAAAATGCAATGTGGTGAGTGAATAGAGTAGCTGCGCGTTATCTTCTCTCAGGCCTATTTATTCACTGCTGGTGATTCTGTCCATTCTTACATGACCCTTGTTTCATAATGGTGCACTGCTGGTGACGCTAACATGAGGGGTGAACCTGTCTGAAGGCCATGATCCACTGAATTTCAGAATGAAAAAAATTCTTTAAGGATCTTTAGTTAAATAACAATCATAAGCTTTAGTGCTGGGCTCAGTCACGTGGGGAGAAAGGAGCTCAATGTTTTTGTCTTGTCCCTGCCAGCAAATGTCTGGGCAAGATCAGACTCCAGCCAGCAGTGTGGCTAAGGCAAAAAAGGCACAGAGGAAATTTAGGAAAACAAGAATTGCTAAATGGAACTTGAATGCTTTTGTCCTGCTTTTAGAGAAGTCTGTGTAAGAGAAATTAATCTTAGTAGATGAGTCCTTTTTTTAACCATGAAGTGCTGCAGCACATGCCAGTAGAAGGACAGTGAAAGACCTGGAGAAGTCATGATGACTCAGTGGTGCATTCTGTGTGAGAAACCACAGGCAGTGCACTTGTCACAGACTGGTACCTTAGGCTGGAGTACCATTTGTGACATAGGACACATGGATACATGAGTTGCTCTGTACATCAGTCCTGGGCTATATTTGAGAACCATCAGTAGGAAAATGCCACAGTAGCAGCAGCTATCTGTATAAACAGAGCTGGGAGAGTAGCAGTGACTGTTAAGAGCAAGTGATTTTTATCTGTTCTTTACAGCATAAGCCTTCCAAACGATGAGTAGTATGTCTGCTTTACTCTTCTGGTCACTGTGGACAATCGTTTCCTGCTCCTCAGGGCTGCTTATTGCTCAAACTTTCCACTTTTCTATTTACAATTAAAGCCTGCTTTGTGATACTCCCCCTATGCCTTGTGGGTTTGCTTGTCAAGGATGTGCTAAGGAAAAGTGCACCCCACCTGGCTGGTCTCAAGGCCAGTAGCTGACTGGTATCTATAGGAAGTACAAATGCTGGCCTCAAATCTAGAAATAACCTTGCCTGAGCCTGCGGTGTGAGTGTGTACACTAGGCTGAGGTTCTCTATAGGTAGAATTTTCCACAGTGTCCCTGAAATACTCTATTACCTGCTCCTGAACAGTAAGAATTTAGTTCTCTCTGCTTAACAGGACTAGGGTTGTTTTGCTTTGCTGCTTGTGTAATATTGAAACCAAGTTTTGTAAGACAAAATAGGAGGAAGAAAGGAGGAGGAAGGAATAGTTCTACAACCTTCAGCAGATTTCCCCATCAAACACCTGATCTAGAGACTGCAATTTTTTAAATTCTTCTTTGTAGTTCCTTTTAAACTACCAAAGAAGAGATTTGGTTTTCTGTTTGTTTTTTAACCCCAGCTTGACTAAAAAAAAAAAAATTACATGTGAGAAAGGGAAGTAGGAATATTTTAAGCATAGTTTTGCTCAACTCATGAAGAAAAGTTCAGATAACACATTCACTTTCTTTTTTCAGTTTTTAAAGTGCAAATTATATTGTTTATTTGAAGCAACTGACATGTCCTGTCAATTTGATTTTTATCATCCTTGCCAATGTGGGGTGATCGTGACTAGAACATTCCATGTTCCTATCTATAGAAGACAAGAAAAACCAGCATTCATACATAACAAATGTTGACAATTACCTTATAATTATATGTAGGTAATGTCACTGAATGAACTGAAATTACTGCAGAAATTATGCTACTCTGTTATTTCAGTCATAAATGAACAGCATTCACATTCTGAGGCTAAATATAATTTACAAGGAATAGAAACCCCCTGCCATTAATTAACATGTGTGTATTGTTCCTGATTATATTTGAGGTGATCTTTATAGCACCACTAGAAACAGAAAGATTCATCTGAGTTTGCACTAATGCTTTCCTGGTGCTACTTTCTTTATTTAAAACCCATCCAAGTGAGTGCGATGGGAGAAGTTGGCTTTTGGTATCAGCACAATGATTCAAAATACAAAAATCTATTATGTACTGCTGATATCTAGTCCTGCTTCCATTTTGTTTTCATAGGTGTTAAGTGCAAGACAGCAGCTACCTGCCTAGTGTGACTGAAGTTTGTGCAAATTAACTGTGACTGATCTGTTGATGTTTCCAGTTTTGTTCTCTTTCCGCCACAGAAGTAACACACAGCTGACTTTCACACACTTCACAACTTCTTTGAGAATCTTAAATCTTAGTGCTATTTTTACACTTCATTTTTAACGCATCTTACATTTCTAGAAGAAACATAATGGCATCACTATACAAATCATTGGAGAAGTGTGGGTTCTTACTTACCAATTAAATCAGGAAAATAACTAGTAGAAAAAAGTGAATTTTCTCTTTTGCAACATGTGCTTCCCAGTTATTTTGTATACAGTACCATTCAAACTTGGGAAAAGACTAATTCAATTTCTGATCCTCCTGCATTTCTAAACAATGCCTTTTAAAAGCTGATAAATGTGGTCAAGCATACAGAGAGTATTCCTATCATGAAAAATATTATTCCAGACTCTCTCAGCCAAATTATACAAGAATAAGAGGGGTATCTTATGCTGTAAAGGGTGAGGAACCTTTTGCTGGTGATGTTGCTATCTGCCTAAAATGAAATTAAACTTTCTGGGTTGGATGGCTGGTTTAAAATACTTGAACCCAAGCACAGAAACGTTCATCTTTGTGTTGTTAATACTGCTACAAGTTTGAGAGAAGATGGACAAACTGATTGGAGACTATATAAGAAGCAAACCTCAACACTTACCAATGTACTCATCTTGATCCACAAAGCCATCCTCGTTTTTGTCTATGTCTTCTAAGGTTTCCTGGAAAAGAGTTTCGCACCAAAGTAGTCAAAAGAGAACTGAGAATTCTGGCTACTCGCCTCTTCGAGCATTTCATGTTTTGAGGCCTTGACCTGCCCTTGTACACAGGTAAAGGTACTCTCACTGGCTCCAGTGTGATTGCTGTTTATACAATGAATACACAAATATCCTTTCGTGTTGAAAAAATTTCCTTCATGAATGAAGTGGACATCATGTTTAAGTTAGGGGCAGATACAAGCTTGCATCAAACACTTGGCTGCCACGTGTCAGCATACCTTCCTTTCATTTGGGTCCATGCCATAAGTCCATGCCCTAAGACAACATCTTGATTCCATTTAGGAGCTGTCTAAGTGCATTTAACAAGTCTTTCTTATACCACGAGCTCTAAATCAAGTGAATTTCATGAAACACATCCCTTTCCATTCCCTACTTGGCTATTATGTGTGTGTCTCTTTCTAAACTCTGCATGGAAAGTTTAGAGAAGCATTTCAAATCTCAGCAAAAAAAATAAAAGTAAAAACAATGGCATTGGTTTTGCTCTGCTTACCAAGACAACGATGTTTTTCATATGTTCAAACTCCTCTGGGTGAAGGAAAGCAGTGAATTCTTCACGAGTGGCAGCTAAGTCTCCATCCAGATCTGCAGTTTTGAATCGTCTTTCATCTCTGGGAAGCATTTTTTTAAAACTGTGCTGATCAGTTGCATCTTGGAATTCTTCTGGATTTTCTGCAAATTATTCAAGATGATCTCAAAACTATGTTCCTTCTAAAGCATATCACAGTGAAGTATTCCAATTTGCTGTTAAGTGTCTAGAAATACGAAGACTTACTGCCAGAATAATTGCTGTGTCAAAATGGAACTTCGCTCTCCTATGAAATTTTAAATTCAGGGGTCAAATACTTGGTTTGATTTTTAAAGGTGACTTAGTAGCACAGGTAAATGTCTGAGCAAGCCTTCTGTTGGAATCCAGGATAATGGATTGTATTGTATATCATCCTTCATAGATTATTTTTTTTCCTTTAAATCAGCTTTTACAAGCACTGCTTAGGCAGTATTCGGGGTAGATTCCATTCACAGAAGTTTTATTCTTCTTAGGAACCAGTATGATCTACACAACTTTTCAGTTCCAAAAGGCAAGCAAATCAAAGGAAAGTGGTTTCAAAAGCTGGCAGACTGAAATTATCTAACTACTACGCCTCTGCTACAGGGAACCTAACAATTATTTTCAGTTTAAAACAATGACATTTTTTCAGGGTGTTCAGTGGCGTAAAACGAATGGTGTTTGATACGATTTTTAAAATAGGCTCACTAAACTGACTTCAAACATGAAAAATATTCACATTATAACAACTTCATAATTCGCGTGTTGGGAGACAATACAGTTGAAAAAGACTAGGCCAGGTATCACAAATGGGAATTCTAAGAGTGCATTAACACAAGACCGCACTGTAGCAGCTGTTCTTCAGATCCTGGGGGTTACAGAGAGCAAAGACAAGGAGCTGAGAGGGGCGCCCAGGGATATGCTGCAGGGATGGTGTGTCAACTATTTCCTTCCACAAATGTAACAAGCTCAAATTTTAATCTAAAGTAGACTTTGTACTACTTACTGTCAATAACAACTTGTTGTTCTGTCAGCATCGCCCTTTAGCTTAAGTGATCTCTTCTCCTCTTTTCCCTTCATTAACTTATAAAAAGCAAGGGAATGGGAGGGAAGATTCAGGCATATTTTTTAATGTATTTCTTTTGTCTGATTTTTTTTTTAAGGATTGTGATCTGCAGTTGATCACTGTCTGAATCATGTTATTCTGCAAGAACTACAGGGTGTTTCAAAAACATGGACCCAATTTCAATTGAAGGTCCATTTCAAATGGGTCCATCTTTTTGAAACACCCTGTATTTTAATCAATAACTTTGCTATAGCTTAGACCCAGCCTAAATTTTTAGCATCTAGAAATGTAAGAGTTTAGAGAGACTGAATTAACAAATACTGGATAATTACGCAATGCATTATTTTATAATTAAAGAACCATTTTTTATATTTAAAAATATATTTCTAACTGGATGAGTCTTTGATTCAGCTTTGTCAGTACATTTAATAATCCCTCTATAAAACCTTCTGTGTTCTGGTGACCCATGTGGAAATGGCTGCAATAAGCAACTAAGAAGTGATTTTGCCCTCTGAGCATCTATAAAATGTAATGCAATTTTCTAGAGTCCTAAATGCGACACCAAACTCCTGCTGACTTTTTTGAGCATATAATCTGAAAATGTTATCTTACCTAGATAATAACCGTATGTGGCTTGTTTGTATTCTTCCCAGGCAATTTTATTGTCCTTGTTTAGATCATAGTCTTTCCAAACTTTAGCCACGTTTTCATAGATATAGCGCTTCTGTACCCGTTTAATCCAGTTTTTTAATTCCTCTGTTGTGAGATAGCCATCTTTGTTGTCATCTATTCTATCCACAATTTTCCTGTAAAAAGAGTTGACAGAAAAACAAACTGTGTGTCAGTCCAATTTTGGTAATCTTTATCTGGCCCTGATTTTCCACAAAAACGCAATGCCTAGAACTCGAAAAGCTGCCCTAGAAGCTAAGGCTTCCTTGCATTTTGCAGATTATTTTAAGGGATATGTCTCTATTCATTATTCAATATTGCTATGAATAATTGAAATGGAACTTGCACGATCAAAATTAGTGAACAAAACACCTCAGATAGTACCTGGATTTCTTAGGTTGTATCTACTAACTTAGGGGCACCTGTTCTTTACTGTTGATTGGGAGTGGCCATGCTGGGCTCAGAGCAGGAGACACTAACTTCACCTCTGGAGAAAGCCTGTACTACACCTTGCTGGAGGCAACCAGGGCAAAAAGCTAGGATTTTGTGGACACCTGAAGTTTCACTCATGGCTTTCCAGCAGACTGATGCTAGAGTGGAGTGAGTTACAGGACTGTGTAATGCTGGGTATGTACGGTGTTCCCTTCCATTCCCGTCCTTCCTCTTGTTTCTTTTTCTTCTTTCCCAACAAAAAGCAATATTGCTTGTGTTGCCAGGAATGCCTGTTACTTGTTAAAGCAGTAACTAGTCTGCAGGAGGTCTCTGGTCACTGACAGCAGCCAGGCCATAAGCCACCATCCCGTGTAAAGCTGCTAGCCTCAAGTCTTGTTGAAATCAGCGGGACTAAAAGGTACTGGTGTACTCTCAGGGAAACATCCATCTTCCAAATGTTCTGCCCACAGCTGCAGATAAAACCAACCTGAAAAACCACATTAAAACAAACAAACAAGGCAACATTCTCCACCATTTAGATTCTCCACAATGGATCTCTCAAGCGATGCCCGTAATTGCTGAACTCCCATAGTCTGAGATTGAGCTTGTAAAACTGGCTTCTGTCCCAGCTACAGTGGTAGACCAGATGATAAAAACCTTTATCTAAAATTATAATGCAGATTTAATCCCGCAACTTGTACGTGAACTTGTCATGGCATTATTATATTCTGGGCACTGGCCTGGGAAACTATGTACCCTGCTCCTACAACTGGGGCAGTAAGCACCAGGTCTCTTGTGAGCATCCAGATTGGCTTTAGGTACATCAACAGTTTTAACCCTTGTATCACTTCTCATGAGGTGTGGGAGCAAACTGTCTGTAGTTGCACTGCACCTAGTTTGGTGATCACCCAGTGACCAACTCAAGATAATCTGAATGACCATTCCCCATAGACTGAATCACCATGACTATGAACTAGCAAGAGCTGACTCATCTAAACCCTGACTTGAGATTCAACAGATGACCTCCCTGAATATCCAGGCAGCCAAAGGACACAGGGAAGAGTTCTGCACTTTTAATTATTCTTTTCCATTCAACATCTTGGTTCTCCACAAAGAAACCAACCCTGGCTAACTGGACCTGCTCAACTAGTGAGCCTTTCCTGAGCCTTACTTATGGAAGTGGTAAGTAGACTCAAACGATAGCATTCTGCTGAATTTCCAGCAATCTTGTGTGAGTCTGATAGTATCAGACTGAATTTATAAACATGCTATTTCTGAGATACTGGGGGAAAGAGGGGCTGTCAAATTTGCTTTCTGGGGTAGTAAAGTATGAATTAAATTAACTGACTGGAAAACATTTTCTGTTTTGTATGAATGTCATGGCGAATTGACTGCCAAGGGTCCCTTTCAGTGCATGATGGACTGTATTTGTCAATGGATTTGCCCCACAATTATTTTATCTAATTGGCTTGATATTTCTTTCTTTTGGTAAATGTACTAGTTATAATAAATTATTCTGCTAGTAGCTCTTTGGTATTTTAACATGAAAGAAGTCAGGACTTTTTACCAGAAAATGTTTCATGCCTCTTTCTTTTCACCTGTACTCTTGTTTTTATATGTCCATTGCATCCATGCACAGTATTTTCCTCTGCTTCACAGCTGAAGATGGGGTTAAAGAAATAGTCTTGCCTACAGGCTCCCAGAGGTACAGGTAAGAAGCTATTGTATTCCCTGTGGACCTCATTATTTATGTTTATAATTAACTATAGAAGGAATCAGGATCATTTCAAGTTTTGTAGCAGAGCTAATATGCATTGGTTAGTCTGAAAAGCCTTAGTGCCTTTATTTTAAATAGTTAACTCTTGAATACAGCAAAAATTCAAGGAGCATGTTAACGACACAAAATGCCAGCTGATACCCAGGACTTTACCTGCACAAGTGTGCAATACCTGAAAGCTTTCTTTCTCCCTTTAACTGAGGCAGGATTACAGTCAGCATTAGTTTTCCACCTCACAATAAAGAAGCTAGAGGACACCTGCAACAGGTAACTCCAACCTGCTATTGCAGAGACGTAAACTGCCAGTCTGCAAGGGCAGCTGATGATGAAACAAAGTTGGAGCAAGGAAATCACTACTATAAAGTGGCTGAAAGAAGAAGGCTTCCCCTCTGCACCTGATGTGAGCACAACTGTATGCTGATAAACTCTGGCCTTGGCCAGTATAAAGCACAGAAACATTTCTATTGTGAGTTTCTGTAACCATCTTCTGTGTCCTCTGAAAATGACAGGCCCACCACAAATGGAAGGGAGAAGGTTCAGAGGACTGCAGCTCCACTTCCCCCTTCTTATCCCACCTCCAGTTCCCTAATGCAGTCCTTGGATGCTGCACCAGGATTATGTTGTGCTCCTCCAAAGCCTGGGGAGCTGTGGTATTGCACATGGGTGTGCATCCTGAGATTCTTCCCTTATGCAGTGATCCGGTGTGGGAGGACAGGGAGAAGGGATGCCTCTGCCATGGGATCTGTCATAAGGGCAGGTGCACTCCCAGATCATAATGTGATTATGGGCTGGTAGGCACCGCTATTTCAAACCAAGATTACACTGTGCAGCTGCTCCTCCACTGAGGCTGCAGGTAGTTGAGTTGAGAGCTGTTTCTGTATACTAGCTAGTTCCTTTTTGTTTGCTAGAAAAGGTGAGAGTAGCTTTGCACTGCTGCTGTCTAGCCCTGGAATTCCAATTCCAGCACTAGTCGTTGGAACAACCCTTCCTAAGCAAGGTAAAATCACTTACAAATGCAGCAGCAGACTGCATGTTCCCATTTTCTCACAGAAAGCATTTAAAAATAGCTTTTCATTAAATGTCTTCTTCCTAAAAGCCATTCACTTGCTGAGAAGTGACACCATTTGTAACCCTCACTTCAGAGGCTGCCCATAATGAAACCAGGTTTTTCGGCACGTATGATTATTAAACCACAATAAAAAGAAGTGAAATGTTAAAATCCTCTCTC
Organism: Aegotheles bennettii; assembly: GCA_013398125.1. Classification (NCBI taxonomy): domain Eukaryota; kingdom Metazoa; phylum Chordata; class Aves; order Caprimulgiformes; family Aegothelidae; genus Aegotheles; species Aegotheles bennettii. Next base: position 390,529 of record VZRW01001786.1, read on the forward strand.
TCCTCTACCTCCTGGACTGATATCTGAAATTACAAGGTTAGGAAATGCTAGAAGTTATGAAACTGTCCCAGAGGGCCCCACAGGAACCATGTCTCTGATCTGCTGTACAATGCTCATCCCACAATGTGGGCTTTGGCCCTCAGAAGGATGCTTTAGTCACCTCCATTTAAAAGGTTATTTACTGAGGCTGTAGCTTAACATGCCTGTGTCAACTCTCCATGGTGCACACACTGGGATCACTAAAAGTTAAATTCCTCCCTTGATGAGTTAGCGTTTGTAAGAACTGTTTAAAAACAAATCCATTGCTAAATCACCTCCCCAACTGAAATATCTATACTTGTGTAAGTGTAAACCAACCTTGAAAAGGCACATCCATTTAATGATAGGCTTTATGAGAATCTAATTGCCTAGATCATGCTATGTGGAGAATATGGTTCCTTTTGCTCCTTCTTGAAACAACGTGGATGAAATTGGTCATTTCTGATACCCACTTTATCCATTTCCTCACTGAGACAGAGGTAAATCGTAGTGACAGCTTCCAGAAGGATCAAGAGGTCAGTCTGAGATAACAGTGGTACTGCACTAAGGGCTTATAATGGAACTAGATGGACATACCATGAGTAAGTACCACCCACTATGGAAGGGCAGTGAAACATTAGTGAGGACATGCAGATATTTTAAACAACTTTCTTGTTAGTAACTACACAAAAGGATCTTTAACTGCTGTGAAACTTAGTCCTAATGAGCAATCTGACTTTCTGTAGGTGTAAAGGAGGTAGAAGCAGTAAAGGCAACTGTTGTATGGGCTCTGTTCTTGGTGTAAGGAGCAGCATGGAAGCAGGAGCAACACTGCAAGAGAGCAGGCAAAGATGTCACCAGTGGAAAAGCTGTGGGAAGAGAGCTTCAAGTGGGCTTGGAAACGGAGCTGTAAGGAAGGAATGGTCGGGAGTTGATCCATGGCAATGAAGCACAGGAAAGTGCCTCGAGGTAAGGAGCTGTGGCAGCCGAGCCCTCCGGCAGCGGGGGAGGTCGGTCCGGCAGCGGGCAGGACACCGCAAAGCGCAGCTCCCCCCCCCCGAGGCTCATTGCTGTGGGACCGGGGGAGGCAGGAGAGGGAAACTGCAGAGGCAGCGAACGGTTGGTTGTTCCTTGGCAGAATGAGCGGGGGGTGCACGGAGCGACACCGAGGCGGCATCACCCAGGGGTGCAGGGTGCTATGGACCCCCTCGCCCTGGGAAGGGGCCGGGAGCAGGAGCGGGGCCGCCCGCTCTCCCCGCCTGGGGCCGAGCCCCGCA
>VZRW01001787.1:0-34714 GCA_013398125.1 Aegotheles bennettii
CTCCGAAAGGCAGGCGGCCTTTAGCGGGAGTGCTCCGGGAGGGGTGCATGGGGAGAGCCGCGGCCTGCGGCGAGCACTCGGCTCGCAATGAACCTCCCACCTCCCCAACAATAAACCCGGCAGCAGCAGCAACAACCGAAAAAAAACAACCTTCCGGGCTACAAATCGGCAGCGTTTGGCTCCCCCGCCAGGACGAGGGACAGATTTGCCATCACCAAGCTGCTGGTGACATCGTGCGTGCCAGCCCGCCCCGGGGAAAGCCCCGCGCCCGCAGGCAGCCCCGGCGGGCCCCGTGGCACCGCCCCGCGGCCCCGGCCAGCGGGGGCACGGAGGGACGCGGGGAGGATCAGTGCGGTTTCCCAGCGCAGCCCCGCTGGGTAGCGGGGCACAGCGGGCGGCTTCAGCAAACAACCGGCTGGCCCCGGCTCTCGGCTGTGTCCGCGCCCAGGCTGCCCGGGTACCACAGCAGAGCTTCCAGAACCGTACATAAGCGCTGATGCGGCGCAGGGACGGGACCGCTGCCATTTCCAGCTTCCCTGATCAGGGGGAAGTGGGAAAGGAGGGTGTGCGAACGGTAACATTCCAAGGCCGAGCTGAGGATTTAGGATCCGACGTTATACACAGTTTCTCAGGACATGATGGGGGGCAAGGTGCTGTTTCTCCTCCTCTGCGTTTTCTGACTGGAGGGACTTGTGGTTTCCCCAGAGCACCTGACTAGAAAATGATGGGTTTGATTTGGGGGGTACTGTGAGAGTCTTTCAAAAGCGGCCCAGGTACGATGTTAATTTTTTGAAGGATATGCTGTTCTGAGCTTGGAAAGGTGTATTACACTTCGTTATGCAGAGACAGCCCTCATTCAGCCCATCTAGATTCCAGGTATTTTTGATACTGAAACAGCTATTATATTTGGTTTGTCTTGTAGCCCCCCCCCCTTTTTTTGAGAGAGAGAGAGAGAGGGACTTAAAATGTGCCTTTACTTACTGAAAAAAAATTGTACTGTGACTCAGATCTGACACAATTTTGTGTTGCTGCCTGAACCTTTTTACTCTCAGTTCTCATGGGGTGGACAATTTAATCGTTATTATTACATTAGGGCGTATTTTCCCCATTTGAAAACTCAAAACCTGCATAATGCAGAGTAACGTGTGATGCACTCTTCGCTATGCATAAAACTGCCAATAATATACAGTTAAATAATCCACTAAATAAGAGGGGATCTCTTATTAGCAGTTGCTCCTCCTGACCTCCTCCACTTTTATCCCAATCCTCTTTTATCCTTCTACACCGCTTCATGGTAAAGTTCAGAAGGGGAGAGCAGGAGGGAATGAGTACGCAAAACCAATTAACCGAGTTCTTGTTTGCTGTATTGTGATGTGGACAGAGCAAGAGCTAAGTGCGGAAAAACAGAAACATGAGATGTCTGATGCCAGCTCTGATTGCCTTCCTAATTAGTTCCAGTGCCGGGAATTCTTTGCTGTCAGTTTATGTAATAAGCTAAGTAGGATCCCAGAAAGCAGGATGGTCACAGACAGGTGTCTTCCTGATGGGAGCTGGAAGTGCACAGCTTGCTGCAGGGCATGGAGGGCATTTTGCTGTACCATGTGGGGTGAGGAGGGCCCCTGATGTGCTTAGTCAGGGATTAGGTTCCCTGTGGCCTGTCCTTAGCTCCAGGTTTTGCTATAGAAGAGAAAGTGTTCCCTTTAATCCCAGCTCTGAACATCCTGCTTTGGGCCTGTACCTTCTATCAGCTGCTCAGCAACCCTCAGTATCTTTGGTTCACACAGGCCCACAGAGATAGATTTTGCCTTTCAGTTTCTTCACTTTCTTCATTTCTAGTTTATAACATGAAAATCAGAAAGAGCCCAGACGGGGTGTTTTGAGGACGCTGTAGCGATGGTTTGTTAGTATTTATGTAGCATCTTGGAATACGCAAGGACAAAGTACAATAGCAGCTGTTATTGAAGCTTTGAAGAAAAGATCTCTCAACTCTCAGATTTATCTTCAAAAGTACACTATAGATTTTATCCAGTAGTATTTCCTTTTCTCAAGAGGCCATAATAGCCCATTCCTATGTTTCATAATAACAACTTCTTCTATAGTTCCTCCTAGCCTTGGAAACCAAAAGCACTGTTGAGTGATTATTCCACATACACCACTGAACATATTCTCCATGCTCTCTACTGAGATGTCAATTGTAGGGAAAGGGAGACTGTCCTGGTCAGCTGTGCTACAGTGCTGGAAGATAAGCTATGTGAGAAGACTTCAGTCCCACATTTTTGAGAAATCAAACTGAACAGGCAATGGTAGGGCAGTCTTTGGCATCAATGTATGTGACAACTAGCTATCCTCTTTCAGTTGTCCTTCTACTCAATGTATGCACTAACAATGAATGAACAAAACCCACTTTAGCTTACTAACTTGAGAAATCATGTTATCATTTGCAGGACAAGGTAGGAACTCAGAAAGGAATTCATCATAATCCCAAAATCTAGCAAACTCACATCTAAGATATGCCAACTTCTAACTTAATTACAGCCGATTTTTTTATTCAGCATGGAGATACTTCTGAGTAATGTGTACACGGAGCTATTGAGTACATAAGTATTTTTAAGAATCTTGACTCTACTATTCCAGAGGCATTTATAATGAACTGGACAACTGCTTTGCTTTGCTTGAGTAAATTAATAGCTTTGGTAAGAAGTCTGTAATTGTTCTCCTTTTGCACAGCCACAGTTCACAACATGCCTACCGCTCATCCCATTGGATTGTTTGTTTCTAGCAAACACATTTTCCATGCCATAAGCTATATGTCCCAAATAAGCAATCCATGATTACAGCAACATATTAACCAGCTTAAAAAATACAGAATATTGCAGAACATCTGTACTATCCTGAAAAAGGTTCCTGGCAAATTAGGACGTATTGTGTTGTATAGGTTATATTCTGTTAAAACCATAGAATCATTGAGGTTGGAAGAGACCTTCAAGATCTTCCAGTCCAACCACCTACCTACATCACCACTAAACCGTATCACCCAGCGCCACATCCAGGTGCCTCTTGAGCACCTCCAGGTAAGGTAACTCCACCACCTCCCTAGGCAACCTATTCCAATACCTTATCATCCTTACAGGGAAAAAAATTTTCCTAACGTACAATCTGAATCTCCCCTGCTGCAATTTAAAGCCGTTTCCTCTCATCCTTTCACTATGGGCATGGCAGAAGAGACCAACCCCCACCTCACTACAACCTCCTTCCAGGGAGTTGTAGAGAGCAATGAGGTTCCCCCTGAGCCTCCTCAAGACTGAACAATCCCAGCTCCCTCAGTCATTCCCCATAAGACATGTTTTCCAGTCCCTTCACCAGCTCTGTTGCCCTTCTCTGGACATGCTCCAGCATCCCAATGTCTTTTTTGAAGTGAGGGGCCCAAAAATGAACACAGCACTCGAAGTGCAGCCTCACCAGTGCCAAGTACAGCGGGACAATCACTGCCCTATTCCTGCTGGCCACACTGTTCTTGATGCAGGCCAAGATGCCATTGGCCTTCTTGGCCACCTGGACACACTGCTGGCTCATATCCATCTGGCTGTCAACCAGCACCCCCAAGTCCCTTTCTGCTGAGCAGCTTTCCAGCCACTCTTTCCTAAGCCTGTATCTGTGCCTGGGGTTGCTGTGACCCAAGTGCAGGACCCAGCACTTGGCCTTATTGACCCTCATCCTGTTGGCCTCTGACCATCGATCCAGCCTGTCCAGATCTCTCTGCAGAGCCTTCCTACCCTCAAGCAGATCAACACTTTCACTCAACTTAGTGTCATCTGCAAACTTACTGAGGGTACACTTGATCGTCTCATGTAGATCATCATTAAAGATATTAAACAGAGCTGGCCCCAACACCAAGCCCTGGGGAACACCACTAGTGACCGGCCACCAACTGGATTTAGTTCCTTTAACCACAACTCTCTGGGCCTGTCCTTCCAGCCAGTTTTTCACCCAGCGAAGAATACACCCATCCAAGCCATGGGCAGCCAATTGAAGCCATGGGCAGCCAGTTAATCAAATCAAAATATGTAAGACACTTCTATTTTTCTATAAAGCACACTGTTGGATGCAAGTGAAAAAACTTAACTGTTACTAATACACAACAATTTTCTGGTTACATGAGTGAAGTGTCTTTTATATCCACTAAAATATTGGTCAGACACATCCTTACTTAGCCTATTCGGGGACTTAGCACGGGTCAGGGCTTGACCCTTCTTAGCTTGACGGCCCGTAGGTCACAGCCCAGGTGCTGTAGCTGCTTATTCTATGCCTCCGATTACGCATTCCTTCTGCTCATTAGCCCTAAAGACTTATTTGTAGCCTGTACTGCTGATCAGCAGGGAACTGTTGAATTTGCATAGCAGTTATGTATATAACAACTTGAGCACTGAAGCCTGTTGGTCATACGTAAGCAAATTTAAGAAGAGTTTTTTCTGCATTCAAAGTACGAGATTAAATTCAATGCATCGTTTCACCATCAGTACCACAGGGGGGTGCAAACTGCACATGGAGTCCTCTCTGCTGTGTCTCAGGAGGCAAAGTGCTCAGGACAAGCATTTAGAAGAGCAAAACTCATTTCTGCCAGGGTTTTGTCTGCAGCAGCCACGTGAGTGTCAGGATTGCTACTGTGCTATAAAAGCGAGATGGTTTCCAGTAACAAGGATGATTTCAAAGAAGTATTTAGTATATTTATTTTAAGAGGGATTTGGCCAAGTGCCAAGGCATTATTTCCTTTGAAGAGTGAAAGAAGTACTGTTTGTCATAAGTGAGGTACTGCAGATGATCAGGTGGAAACTAGGTAGAAGATGGTGTAGCTGGAAAATGGTATAAGGTAATGCACAACACCATATATCAGGTAAGCCAGCCCTAAATAGGATCTGATATCCTCAAGAACACCGGTGGGTTTTGCACTGTCATTCCTCCAGGCAGAAGCATTAGCAGAGGTCAGGGTTTAAACTCGGTCAAGCAATCCAGCTGGCAAGAGCTGCTGAGAGGCTGATAACTGAATTACCATCACATTGCAAAAATTCCCCAAGTTTATGATACCTCAGAGATTGTGCTGGCCAACTGAATTCTAATCAAATATCTTGTGCTTTCAGATCTTATCTTTGAGAAGACTTTCCACTGCAGTGAGTCCTTTCATGCTGGTTTTTGAAACCTCTTGGGAAGTACAGGTCAACACTGACTGAAATTTAATTTTCAGTTTAGTTGTGAGTTAGTTATATTTCACTTGTACTAAACTATCTCAGAATTCCTGGAATTCTTTTTTTTCCCCTTTCATCATGTTCATTATGGTTAATGAATAAATATGAACAGAAATGAAGTGTTTGGATCATAGTTTTACTGAATGTGTTTCAACAAAATACCTCCTGATTTAGAATAATTTAGAGTATCAGTTGAATGTAACATGCTATTTTTGTCCTTTAACATCCCAGATTGAATGATATTAAAGTGGATCAACTTTTAAAGTAAAATAACTTAATAAATCTAAGACAAAATCTAGGACAACTGAATGTTCCCATTAGTAAATCTTTACCACTTTAACCCGATTACATGATAATGCAATGCAGAATACAAAACATCCAATGTATGTAATCAGGCTATGCAAGTCCTTTGGGACTGCATGTTGTCAAAACAGACATACAAATGGAAGTAACAACAAGGGTGATGTAAAACCAACTATGCTAAGAAAAAAAACATGGAGATGCAGACATATTAAATGAATATTTTTCTCTGGTTCTGTGCCAGTCACTTAAGAGAATGTCCATATTTGAAAGTGCCTACATTACCAGTATACACAAACACAACTACAGAGTTTCTGGGTTTGTAAATTTACAAAGCAATAAGCAGAAAGCCGGAAGGCAAATACACTAAATCTTAAACTCCTGAGCATCAAGGGTCTTACTTTATGTTAAATTACCTTTGCAAAGCGTTAGGCTCTTTAAATGTCAAGACAAATTACTGATTTGTAGAGAGAATTTACATTCTTTCGTTCTAAAGGTAGGAGAAGATGGAAATAAGCATTCAGTGTTTGTTCTATCACAGCCTGTCATTGTATTTATACAAAGAAATGCTGATGCTTTCATAGGCTTTCAAAAGGAGATGGGATCTCTTCTGGATGCTAGCAGGTCAATCTCTACTATTTTCCCACTTTGAAAATAACCTTATGGAGGCAACTTCCATGAAAAAAATAGGTTATTTGAGGACATAAAACTATAAATGGATAAAGGGCTAGATGTACTTGGACATTTGCAATACAGTTTTACAGTGATGCAAAACTGAGTATCTGGTAGGACCTAAGTAGTCAGAAAAACCTGGTCACCCAGAATGATGCAGCACCTCATTCTTCAGAGACACAAGACACTCCCAAACCTTCTCCTGAAATTGGTCATCTGTCCTTCTTTCATAACAACAGAGAGCACTGGTTTCTTTTGAACCATAAAAGAAGTGAAGCAGCTGTTTGCCTTCTCCTTATTGTCTTGAGAAGCTTGAAATCTAGTCTCAAATCCTCATCTCCCAGCAGCCAGCCTGGAGACTATTCTGCAACAACCTTCTGGTACAGGTTAAAGAGTTCAAGATTTTGTGGTGTGGAATGAGAAGGAGGAAGAGGGAGTGTAGCACTTTGCATCACACCATACAAGGCTCTCGGTGGGAGGAGGAGGCACTGGGTTCTGATCCCTGCTCCTGTGATGGCTTATACATTCTGCTTTAAGTAGTTTTGGGGTAAAATATTGAAGTAGTCCCTGGATGAGACGTGCAATAGAGGCAACAGAAACAACAATGTAGCTCATGTACCAATTCTGCAGAGATACACCAAATTTCAACTACTTGTTGGTCTGAAGTGATACCATCTTCTAGTATTTAAGGAAATATGTGAATGTTATGCTACAACAAGTAGAGTTTCTGTTTCATTTCCTTCATGTATAGGTCATCTCTTTCAGGAGCAGAAAGTTGAAAGATGCTCCACATTTGTAACTCCCTGTTAACTGTGAGATGAGCTGAGGGATCAGATACTGTCAAGATAATCTCCACAGATCTCAGCAACTTCCACCAAGGATGATAGCCATAAGAGAAAAATAAGGTGTTTAAAGTATGTTGCTGTGCAAGGAAAACCTGTTCATTGTTTTTTCTTTTTCAAATGAGTGCATTGAAAAGCAAAGCATATATTACTCAGTGTAACCAAGACCCGTATATAAGTGGGACCAAAGAACATCCAGCTTAAGCTAATCATGTTGTGCCAAAGCCATCAGTTCTCTTGAAAAGCTGCTTAGTAAAACCATGCTAACAGAAATGTGGATTCTTTTTGAATGTCATTTGAAAATTAATAATATCATCAACATGACAGCCTTGATATATTATATATTTAATCCATTCCTTTATTCCTCACCTGTTTCTTCTATTTAGTTTTTCAATATGAATTGCAGGATTTAATCTTTAGTTTACGTACATTGTAGAAGCCAACAGAAAAGTACTGAAGGTTTGCAGATGGGAAGACAATATTTTGAGCTCTGAGTATATAGGAACCTACATCACGGGGAATAGGTATTTCAGATGAGTTTTATGCTAAAACCATCAGCAAGATGTAAGTGCTACTTCCATTATAATTATTATTATCTTGTTTCAAAACTAATGCTTCATAGATATTAATACCTAAAATGTCAGGACTTCATAGTCTCAAAATCATGAATTATTTCTGTAAAAGAAATGCATATACCTTGGATGACTGCTGTGTATAACTGTTGGAAAAAAGCCTTCCCATTACCTAAAAATAAATTTTTTATTAATTTTTAATTGCAGCTATCTTGCATCCATTCAGACCCCCCTAGTCTGCCAGACACAAAAGAGAATAATGTGACAGAACAACTAAAGCTTGAGGAAGGCACACAGAGTTTCATCTGCTTACTACACCTACAAGGCCAGCCATGTAACAGGGGAAGAGTCTGGAATAAGAAACCATCTAGTTTCAAATACTTTCCTCAGCCTTCTAAACCTCTCATTGTAGATTGTATTATATTATACATTTATTTTAGTAGCAAAACAAATTACTCCTGCCATAAAAGGTTTATCAGAGTATGAAAACACTCTGGACAGGAAAAAGCAAAGTTCTAAGTAGCTTTGAATCTCTGATGGGCACACATTATTTTCAAGAAAAAATAAAAGGAGGACTTAGAAGAATTTTTTTAAATGACATAATGAAAATCTAAAACAGTGGTATCAATATTCTGCTTTCAGTAGCAACTGTTAACATTCCTGACCAGTAAGTTTCCCTTCTTATTGAATTAAACATTCATTTGTTCTTTTCAAACTCTTCAATCCCATGTTTTAAAACAAAGTTTCAAAACTTGATCCAGTAATCAATCAACATTAAACTATTTGAAAATACAAGTTCTTCTAATTACACAGCACTAGTCATACTGTTAATAATTAACCTATCAGATAGTTATCTTTTATAAAATCCATTGTAAGTTGCCTTATGTTCAGTTGAAACTATTTCCTGTCTAAGGTTGAATTTTCTTGAAAATTTTTAAAGGCTGACTGAGAAGCCTAAGAGCAAGATGATGAAAATATCCAGTAGTTATTTGTCAACACTAAAAGAATATTCCAGCAGTCTTTTTTTGAGAAGACTCTGGACTTTAGGATGGATACTTCAAATATGAATATCCTTTAAGCTAGACATAGACCTTTTGCCATCTTTGCTTAAAATATGTCTACATTTGTCAGAGTGGTAAGTCTTTGAGATATAATCTGCTACCCCTGGCATCAAGGATTGTAAAGTAAAGCTTTTAAAGTCTAGGTTTGATCTCACTGCTCTTGAGAAGAAAGCTGCTCCAGAAAGTACTGCTCTCTTGATTACAAGTAATCTTTCTCTAGTTGCCACCTGAAACTTATTCCCAGTCTTTTGTTTTTTGTGACAATGTTCATTTTCTTGAATACCTTTTTTGCTTCCCTGATGCATTCATAGCCTGCATTGTACCTCCTCTCAGCCTTTTTTGGTTTTGCTGAGAAAGTCAACTTATTTTAATCTCTCCTCATCTGCTAGTAGTTTTGCAAAGTTAAGTAGTTTGATTCAACTATGCCTAGGGCTCAGGTGACTACCAATATGATTTTACCTGATTTAATTTTTTTTAACAAGGCCATGTTTGAATTTATCAACTAAAATGTCTTCAATCTATTAACTAAAATCTCTTCAGCTGGTCCCCACTGAACAAAGCCTCTCAAGACTCTCGGAGGTTTTACAGCTGCTGGACCAATACCCCACCATCACAGACTGACCAAGCAAATTCCAGCCTCGTAGCTCTTACCTCCACTCTCAGGACACCCAGCATCCCTGCCGAGGAGCTGAGCAGGATCCTTCCATCTTGGCGATACGGAGGCAAAACAAATTTTTCCATTTAATAGTTACCTGCTGTGGTTGCAGGCTGATAGCAGTGTGGGCAAGAGGCACGAGAAAACAGGAGGGCAGGCACCAGACCTGACAGGCAGGAGACCATTTGTTTTATGCTCTCCATGACTCGCTCAGCTGTGCTTAGCCAGCGAGAGGAAGAAGCCGTACGATCTGAATGTAGGGAGGACAAACACCGGAACTGGCGCACTGGAGGAAAGGGCTGGAGAAACTACGCTGGGACTGACAGCCTGAGGGTCAAACACAGAGACTGGCTGAGCCTGGGAGCTGCAACTGAAAAGTGTTCAAGGGAGCAGCAGACTCTGTGGATAATGACTAGAGGAAAAATGGACCTGCAAGATAACAGCTGGGACTAGTAACCATCAACACTGGAGAGAGCAGATCAGGGAAGAGCTAAGGATCTGACCTGCCAGCATGAAACTGGTATTGCCTCAGCAAAAGGCTTAGAACAAGGTGCTCTGATGAACAAGAAGAGTAGGAACCGTGTGTGAGGAGAAGGTCTCCAAGAAGTGAGACAAGAGTCAAGGAAGGTACACACTGCGTATGCACCCAGAGGCCCCAGGGAGACACAGAAATCAGAGACTGGTTGAACAAGTGCCTTAGAAGAACACCATGACTGAGCAGGTAAGCCTGGGAAGGGCTGTGCAAGGGGTGTGACATGGAAGAGTGATACAAGGAATGACAAAGAGAAAGGACAGGGGCTGAGGTCAGCAAAGGAGTGAGGTACTGGGCAGCAAGGAAGGAGCCAGTGGTGGAGCAGAAGTGGGTCACGAACAGGCTGGAGGAGACAAGCAAAAGGAGCCACACTTGGGAAGAATGAGCACAAGAAAGCACATCCCCCTAAGGAGCCTGGTAGGAAACGGAAATTTCACCTAAACTCCGGCCATTAGCAAGTATCTGAGAGTTCCTCTAGACAAAAATACCTTATCCCCTGTGTTACTGATTCATATGAAGGAACACAAATATCCTCAGTCTCTCCCTGAAATCCAAAAGCAGAATTTTCCATGTTGTAGTTCAAGTGTCAAAACCTACTGATGAGCCACACAAAGGAGCTTTGTTTTTAAGTTTACTTTTTTTAAACAACAGTAGAAAATTAAACACAAAGTTCTTGTTAAAATACTTTTCTTAATGTTGCAAAGTCAAGCACTAAAATGTTACCAAATCCTAGATCCAAGGTTCACCATGCAGCCTTAGTTCAGCCCGTTTAACTGTACACCATGATGCAATCACAATGATGTGATTGTATACTATTATATCCTCAGTGTCTTGCTCTTATTCCATGCAAGTGATGGGTGATACTCACTCCATAAACAGTTGTTCGATATTTTGTTTTCTCGTCCCCTCTTCAATGGGCAGCCCCAGAACTTAACTTGTTTCATGCTATTTAAATGCTGGTGTGAAGAAGCAAATATTATTTCATGGACTGTTTTGTGATGCTGATCACCACTGTAGTATCTGACTGCTTCACAAATACTAATGAACTTTCTCATTACACAGGATGCAAACTGAAACCAGGAGGTCAATTTTGATATCTAGGTCAAATGCCAGGGATCTGTTTTTTAAGTTATTAGAATAAGGTGTCAGTAATACTCTGACAACAGCACACACAGAGCTCAGTGGTGAATGGCAGCTTGAGAACTTCTATAAACCCAACCACATCCTTTGAGTCAGGCACTTAGAAAATGGAAGATAAAAAATGTTTTAAGTCAATTGTTCAGCATGTTCACAGTGACCTTGTGCCACCCTTCAATCTCCAAGGCAGCACTCACTGCTTTGTAAATAGAGATCCTCTCCCTTCCTGCAATCTCCTGTTTTATTCGTTTACACACTTTACAACTTCTGCAGCAGAACTCCTACACATAAGAGTCATCCTAAGAGCACTTCCATCCTACAATGAATAGAGTACATCCTGTGAAAAAACAGTATGCCATCATACAGTTAAAGTCTACATGATAACGCAGATGCATAATCAACTGAATTAAAGCTGCACGTGTAACCTTAATTCCAGTGCTTCTTAACATTTGAGTACTTGCCTTTGCCAAACTATTCTTTTAACATAATGCCCATGTGCAATGTTATATATAAATGAATGGATAAGGGAGTCCCTTGCTGTATGAAGCTCTCCTGTTTATGCGCCACGGTAGGATGTTACACAATGCAGCTCTGAAGAGTGACTCCTGTGGCAGTGAAGGAAAAGGAAACATCTGCATTTAGACTATAATTACTGTACATCTGTGAGACAATTACTGGTCATGTTAAGTTGTGCAAACATCATATCAGAGCCGATTAATCTTTTTTTAACCTGCCTTGAGCCACTATACAGAACTTACTATTTATGATCACTTACATAAAACGTGGGGTTTTTTATACAGTTAAGACCACAAGCACATTTTAGCAGCTTAGGTTTATATTACTATCTTTAAGGAAGGATGCTGGGACTTAAAAAAGAAAAATTCTGAGCAGTTAAAAATTTAATTTCTGAGTGAGGTTAGGCTGCATACATGTAGCATAATTTTATCAGTGAACACAAAATCCCTGTTAATACAAATCATAGCAAAATAACAGTGGCAAAAAAAACTATTAAGACATTTTTCAAGCCAAAGTTTTACAGCTCTGTTTCTTTAATACAACAGTTGGAGAATATTTTATCTCATTCACTTCTAATTTAGTAGCAAGTTAGCTTCATTTTCAAGGACCAATTCACAGAACAATATAATGCAAAGCCAGCTTTATCATGAAGCTATTGCAATCTGAACAAAAATGCAATCCACAGTTTAGAAACAGCAAACCACCATACTGACAGGTTATGTCAAAGGTGTTTATTTGATAGTAAGCACTATTTTCACATCAAAAGGGTGTAACTGGCTATGCTGGTTGCTTTTTTTTTTATTCCCCCCAAGACTAGCTATATGGCTTTATTTTTTCTAAGGTTGTAAAAGAGAGTAGAAGTCTTCATCAGCCTCATGCTGATGGTGCACCTAGACCCTCTTTCAGCATTTTAGATCAAACAGAGCCAGACTAGTTTATGCTCTCATCGCATTTTCACTAAATAAGCATTTGCCCTGAGAATGAAAATTGATACAAAATACAAATTGTATGGCATCCGCTTACTTATCAAGACAAAATCTGTTATATTAGAGGGCTTTGCCCACAGGTATAGGATAATTTGAAACTGTGTATAGAAAAATAACATACATTTGATGCTATTTTCAAACACATAAATGTAAATTTAAGTAAATACACTTAAAACAAGCATACTCTGCCACCACAGGGAACGATTAACTCAAATGACCTTAAGCCTCCAGATAAGAGCTAGTGGTGAAGTCAGTTAAGGTGCTCTAAATGTGGATTTGTACTGTTACTGCTATATTTATATGTATTTTTACATACACACCATCAGTAATTATTAGCACTATTGCAATTAACTGTTTCTTTTGCGTAGCTGTAATAACGGTTCCATAGGAAGAAAAATCACTAGAAAAACAACTCAACAATAATTTGAAATTTCAGATGTAATTTTTAACATGTCATTGGGTTTTAACAGAAAATATTTTTAACGTTGTAAAAACATCACCTCCCTGGCCTGGTGAAACCCATGGCAATACACCCTTAAAAAATCCCTTCAAAAATCTGAACTGCCTAGGAGCTGGGCAGAAGGAATGGAAGAAAAGGGCAATTGCTACAATGCAGTAGATGAGCTGCAGGGTGGAGAGGGAAAAGGAGCCAAGAGGAAATCGGGCAGCAAGGGAGGAGGTCACAGAAGCTAGCAGAACAGCAGGAAAATGAAGTCTTTGTGCAAAACTGTTTCTTTATCAGTGAGGAGTTAATTGCTATAAGAAAAGCAATAAACACATCAGTCCAAGAAACAAATGTAAACAGTCTCTTAGTAGGCATGTCTGTGCTTGGAAAGAGAAGAGGTGCCTTTGGGATCAACCCAATGGCCACTGAAGGCTCTCTCTTTATTTCAGAGATGACTGGATTTAGCATTTATAGTCATATTTGGAAAGATCCTACAAATAATCCTAAAACAGGGTTCCTTGAGGTATTTTTAAAAATGTTTAAAATGGCTAGATGATTAAATCTTGTTACAAATCACCTAATAAACTCTAAGGTGCTTCTCAAAATCCCCCATCAATATCCTTTAGGTTTTAAGGCAAAAAATGCAGTCCTTGTTTTCCTTTTTATATTCATCCACACATTCCCTGCATTTCTTCATTATGGCTGTGCTCAAATTATCCTGACAGAGGATGCATGAGCACGTGTGTGTGTGTGTATACACACATGCATGCAGAGTCTGGTAGCTCACAGCTTTGTCATGTGTTCTGAGAACTTTAATATAACGTTAATAAAAACACTGAAGGTGAAAGATGATATGATAACGTTCTGCCATATTTGCTGCTAAATGTGATTCACAGGCGACACAATCCAACACAAGCAGATGTCTCCAAAAGAAAGAAGCCATGAACAAACTCTATAGATTAAATAGCTAATACCTGGAATTAACCAAGTCCCAAGCAGGGTGGTGTGTAATTTTTGTATGTCATCTGTATTAGGTCATTCAAATATCATGTAAAGTACATCATGGTATTGAAAAACTAGTAGATAACACCAGAGTAAGAGTAAATAGAAATTAACAAAATGAAATGGCAGTTATTTAATGTGACATATAAAAAAACTCTTAAAAAGCCACGTAGAACAGCTTCGTCCATGTGAAAAATTTAATCTCAAGTAAGCTAAGTGTCAATTAATACCCAGACTTCTATAAATGACTTGGTATCAGATGTTTAAAACCCTCCTAAGTGTTTTTCTTACAGAACTGTAACACTATTTTTCTCATAACTTGTAAGGCTTAAACACATAAAAGCAAAAACCAGAATAGCTGAATAAAACTGTGGATGGGACAGCTTATGGTTTTACATGCATTAGAAACTGATGATGCAAGCTTGAAAACAAAATCAGAGTTTTCACAGTCCAAGCTTCACTGTCGTCATGGGAGTAGTCTCAGTGGAGCCAAATGAAGCTGCATATATCAGTAGGCTTTTTACAGGTGTCCTCCCAAACATCTGACCTTCCTCTCAGTTCCCTTGTAGTGACTTGTAGCAACGTTACTCCCACCCTTAAGGAGCTAAATTGCTTCAGCAAAGGGCAGTTTCTAAATAATTAGAAACAGGTTCATTAGGAGACACTGAGGGATACCTATGAGCAACAGTGCTTCTGAGATCATTATTTGTCATCGTTTATCCTTTGTAGGTTACTTCAGATAATATATATATTTTAACACTATTTAGTAAATCACCTCAATATATGATGTCACTACAATGCTGGGGCAAAACAGACCAGTCAGGGATATTATATCTGAAAGTGAAGGCACCAGGTTCTATTTATGCACCAGTCTCTGTAGTCTCATCTGCCGCACATCTTACAGTAATCCTATTATGACAAACACTAGTGCAAATTTTGGTACTACATCTCATGATCTTAAATAATCCTTAGTGGCTGCATGAATCAGGCAATTTAGCAGCTCTTCAAACTGTTTAACAATGGAGATGTCAAAAGAGGCTGCTTTGACAGCACCTCTTTTCAACTATGTATGTAGACATACAGGTGAAATTAGAATTTGGCAGGACTTAATGTCTAACCCAACCCCACAGCTCAGGAGTCAGGTATACAAACATCTTTTGGTTCCAGGCCAGCACAGGCAAAAAAAAAAATAATTAGTAACTCACAGGGTTTTATACTTTTGCTTCAGAGTAGATCACTATTTAAAATATAGATAACATTTGAAAAATGCTTGTAATAAAACCCCCAGTTTAAAATTTGCCCTGGAGAAGTATTGCTAGACAGCAGCCAGCTCACAGCAGAAGACACTTGTGCATCCTTCCACACCTTCAGAAAAATCTAACTACCCATACAGAATCAGCTACCCAATTCCTGAAAGGAGTGATATGTAACACTCCTTTGACTTGCATGAAGTCATTTAAAGAACATGGTTCTGTTTTTTCTCAGGAGTTCTCCATTGTGTTCAAAAATTCAAAGCATGCTTCAATAATAGGTATCTGTACTGTCCTCCTGGTGGAGTTGGTGTATAACTGTCACCTATAGAGAATGTCAGCACAAATAACACAGTCACTGATGAGGTGGTGACCTACAGGGCACAAGATATAAGAACATGCCATAAAAGGGGTAAGCTACACACCATTATGTTGATGTTGCACTGCAGTAAGAAGAATAAAATAAAGTGAAAATGTCTATGAACTTTGTCTGGTAAGGATCAGTATTAGAACGAAATGCATTTAATGTCTTCATTAATGACCTGGAAGGTGTAAAAAAATAATGGAGTTTTCAGACAAAACTATTTCTATTTCTGCAAACAGCTACTCATGTAGATTTTCAAGGGGAGCAATTATTGTCTCCAGTGAGATCACTCCCATACACACAATTAGACCTGATTTAGTTCTGACAAGATCAGGGACAATACTGGAAAGACCTCAGACTGCTCTGCAGGAAGTGAGAAATAATCCAAGTGAATTCAGATAATCATAGCCACAGCTAGGAAACTGCAACACAAGATTTAGACACCACGATACCAACCAAATACTAAATAAGTCTAAATTAGCAGGAATAAGAAAGCCTAGCACCTAAACATCCAAGAAAATTTTTAATGAAATATCTGAAACTCCTTTAAGCATATATCTTAATTTGGCAATAAAACAGGCTAATGTGTTTTAGGACTGGTTACTCAAAAATTTCCTGGAGCAAAGAGAAATCTCCATAAGGCTGTTTATAGTTACTTTGGAAATACTTTTTTCTCATCAGAAAATGGGGACAAAAAAGCATGAGCAAGAAAAAAAACAAAATTGATCAGAAGGAGAACTGTTTTATGAGGAGGAACTATGTCTTCTAGTTAGCAGACATCATACATCATTTTTTCAAGTGATGACTGAGCAGGATATGGCCATAGCTGCCTACAAATATTTCCACAGTGTAGACATCAAGACAACAGATGATTTATTTAAAGTGGTTCAAGTGGGCAGAGATAGGAATAACAGGAAAAAATAATGGAAAGAAATTATGCCGACTAACAAAAGCATTTCTGGCACTGAAGTCTCATCTTCAGGACATTGAGACTAAGTGGAATGAAGCTGCGACAAACTGTGGGATGGACGACGTTGTGACTGCGTGGAACTTCAGAGCACTGCAGTGATTTGTCATGGCATGAACCTTACTCACCCTGTCACCATGGCATTAATAATACATTCAGAATAACTTATTACGTCCTTGAGAAATGGAATTGGTGACTTAGGTTTTCTGGATTGTAGTCTTAAAAAGATAATGATTTATTCTTTTTTGTAGAAAGGTGAGTTCGTTGAGGCTATAGAACAAAATGCTATCAAAAGAACTGCATAATGCACAAGAGATACACTGCAAAAGCAATTTCAGGATAGTGACATAATGGTGACAGCACTGGGAGAAGTTTTCTCTGAATCTGGGATTTATTATTTTTTCAGTGGTAGGTCTTGTCAAACACAGCATAGACCCACAAAATGATAGGAAAGTGAAGTTACATAGTAACACTGCACATTTTCTATTACGCTTTTTTTCTTTGCTGGTCCTCAAGTCCCTGACATGTTACTGACTTTGGGGAAGACTTTTCCCATGTTGGTAACCAGTGGCAGTGGGTAATAGCCTCAGCAACTACAGGCAGGCTTACCCTTGGCATAGGCCTACCATGGAAAAAAATAAGAACAATCAAACAAAAAAGGGAATTGAAAAAAACAAGAGTGGAATGGAAAATAACAGAGGAGAGGATGGAAAAGGTGAAGGAAGGACAACAAAGCGGGAAAAGGACCAGAAACAAGTAATGAACAGAGAGCTTTGTGAGAGGCTGAAGACCGAGTAAGAATAACAGAGTTAGACAAAGTAGTCTAGAGAGCAAGATAGGATGGGAGTAAAAGTGAGATGGTTCAGAAGATAACAAGAGCAGATCCTTTAAGAAGAGAAGACAAATCCATCAGATCAAATTAAACCACAGGAACAGCAGCATAGTAAAGTAAGTAGAAGCATGAGAGAACAGAGAAAACTGGGGAGTAGTGAAGTGAAAGTAGAGACATTAAATGTATCAACTAAAAGGATGATACAATTCCTGCAGTTGTTGGCAGCTCTGGCTTTCTCATCTTTGCACAAGTTTCTTGATATCTCAGCCAATGTATTTCCACTAGGGAATACCCTTCCTCAAAACAACTTCAGAGCTCACTGATAATTCTTGGTGCTCAATTAACACAAACCTAGGAAGGTTCAGTTAGGTTGGAGCAACCTCGAGATAATCTTTTTTAGGGTATGCTCAGTGGTTACCTTTTTAATAGTACTGGCTTAATAGAAGTAGTTCAAGCCCCTTACCATTGGCACAGATAGGTTAGTCAGCAAATGCATCGAAGCAATGAGCTCTCATTAGAAAGAGAAATGCAGTATGTCTGCAGGAATATCTTCATGCACATTTACATTAGGAACTGTGTAAGTGTTTCAATAAATTGTCATATTTACTCATTAAAAATTGGTTATCAATATTAAAAGAACTATGTGTAGAACAAGCTGAGGAGCAAAGAATGGTAAGACTTGATACAAGTTTTGTTGAGCAGAAAGGTTGTAAATACCATATAAAGCAAAAGAGAACTCAATTGTATCTAGTAATGAGATTTAATATAAATTTGGTTCAGTACATAGAATTCTCTGATAAATTTGAGTGAGGAATTTCAATAACACACGTGTGCTATAAAATCCTGTTAAGTAATATCACTATAAACTATCAAATGAAATATCTTGACTATTGAATATTGACTATAGACTGAATACTAAATAAAAATCAATATTCAAAAACCCCTCTTCAGAACTTTTTTTTTTAGAGTTATCCATCAACATTAAATATAGCCTAATGAACTTATATCTAGATTCGATTCACTGAACATGAGAACTGAAAAGGTTTCTAAATTGAGGAATAGAATATGGATGGTCCAAAAATTAGAATTATTTTACATGCCTCTAATATATTTTGAGTGCTATTTATCCCTAAAGGTAGGATACTTACAGGTTTTCGAGTTGGGGTAACTTGAACAGAATGATAAAATTCTGGTTGAACTCTGCTGCTTTTCTTGATTTTTCTTTTTCTTACTGAAGTTTCCTGCTCACTTAGGTGGTGAGCTTCCACTAGAGGTTGTGTTTCCTCAAGGCGAGGTGCTACACGTCTTCTAGCATGACGAGGACTTGATCTAAAGCCCTATAACAGAAAAAGCAATCATCGTGTTTGACACTTCCCAGAACAGAGCCATGTAACAACAGAAAAATCATACAGGATCTTAACAATGACTTAAGGTACAAGCATGCTCATCTTAAATTAATATAATGTCCATATATACTGCATGTAACAATAAAGAGATGCTGCCAAGTGCTGTTAACATCACATTTGGTTTATATTTCTCAATTATTTGTATTATTGAAACAGCCAGGAGCAGTAGCTCCCATTGCTTTTCTTTATAAGCTCTCACTTTTAGTTATTTATAACTAAATAGTTCTAATTTAAAATTTATAATTAAAATTTTCCAGGCTAATACTTGGCCTCATGAGAAATTGTTTTAGGGAGCGTAAGCTGAAAAGGTGCATTTTTTCCTGAGAATGGAAGTTATGAAAAAATGGTAACTGGCAACACTTAATTATGACTAGCAGTTCTCGTTAAGAATTCTGATGCTGCTAGATTTGGGGGGAGACCTTACCATTTGGAATAAAATAATTACAAGAGAGTGCTATCTTTTGCTATCATCTGAGAAATACATTTATATTTGGCCAAATTAATAAACTCAGGAAAAGCTGCCCTTCACAAATGGTTTTTAGTGTCTTGCTGTGAAAACCTCTGAGCACCATCCAGAATGTATCATAGCCTTACAGAATTTCATTCTTTTAATGGCAACATGTGTAATGCCGGCCCTGTATTGCTACCTTCAAAGCATTTGCAGTGAGCAATCTCTCATTTCACTGAGTCCCCTCACAAAAATGCACAAGCCTGCCATGTACCGAGTACCATGCTGGTTGATACTAAACTTGGCCAGGTTGTAAATAAGTTTCACTCACATTGGCTTCTAGAATAAGTGAGCCAAATCTAGGTCCTTAGTGACAGTCTGCAGTTTAAGGACTACATTCCCTTCCAAAACCAAGAACAGATGCAACAGTTCCTGATTTTGTACCTTCTTTTCTCTTCTAGTAAAATACTTCTGCTCAAGTCCTTACGTGACAAACCCAGCACTCAGAAATGGCTGGTCCATATAAAGAATCAAACTTCTGCAAGGTGAGATTTTAGTTATAACTGCAGAAATCTACGCTGTGAATCTAAATATCCTGAGTTCCTGCTGACTGAAAACTAGTGGGAGCAATACATTTCCATATAAATCTCCTGTTCTTTTTTTGCCCCTTCCCTTAGTTTCTGGTTTTGGTCTCAGTTGTTGTGGTTTTGTTTTAATTAGGAAATCAACATTAAAAAGTTATGCTAAAATGTTGTTACGTTGGTAAATTGAAGCAATCAAAGGCCAGATATATGGCTCTGTGCAAACTGGATTTACTCCTCTACTGTTCATGAGACTGCAAGGAAAGAGAGCTGCGGTCTGTTCTGGGCACTCAAGAGAGACACACAGCTTAAAGATGTGCTCTATTAAATAAATATAGCCCTAAACAGCCAGAACACAAAAACATATATTTACATACACATGCTGGTAATTGCTACAGGCACACATTGCATGCAACAGATGATGTGAAAAGGATGAAGTGCCAAGGTGAAGCATCAGGTGAAGTAACCTCCATGTAGCATCCTTCTACTCCTGGACACCAGACAGGAGGGACAGGAATAGAGCCCAACTCTACTTAATCCATCTGGGAGGTTCATGTATGTGGTGCATCAAGGCTATGAAATACACATGATGGAAAGATTCGGCCAAAATTTTCCTGAATCCTTTTTTAGGATCCCTCCTGTTCTACAGAAGCAGTAAAGTCATTCAGACTACAAGCAGGGCCAGACTTTGATTCCCTGTATCTTACTGGAAGCACAACCCTGTCTGTATCAACCAACACAAGCAGCGTAGTGGAAGCCACTGGAGCCAGCAGACCTGCATGGATTTAGGAAGATCTCTAAACATTTGAAGATGTAAATCTGTGAGATACTCTGCCACACTATTGCAGTGGGAAAACTTACTGCCTCATTTTCTTTTTACACTGTGAAATAGCTAGCAGATACTTACAACGTATTGTTCAACGTGATACTAGGACTGTTGCGGATGACAGGCAAAAATGCAACACCAGGAGCCTGCTATTACAGAGCTTACTTCTTGTGGGAATTTTTTTACAAAAAAAATGTGACTGTGCATCAGGGATTATTCCATAGTAAAAGAAAATACTCCTAAAGAGTCCAAAATACCCAGCAAATCTATTCTGAGTTCTGAAATCCAAATGTTAAATGCCATATGATACATTTACAGATGATGGCTACTGACCAAAGCCTGGTTACACACCCTGCACTGCGGCTGCTCCCTCCCCACACTCCCATCCCCTTTAGCTGGATAAAACTCTACAGGAAAGTATGTTTATGTAACAGAAGAATTTGGTAGAAGCTAAGCAGCTCTAAAAGTGCTTAGAGATGCATGCCAAATAGGGATTTAAGTATGTGGGTCTCTCTCACTGAGTGACTTCACCTCAAAATACTTCAAGGTTTACTGATTGATTATTATGCTTTGATCACTTGTGACCTTGTGACTTCCAGACAAGTCTGTTTATAGACAATTCTTCTCCTTTGTATTTTATATATTTTCCTCTTTTGCTGTTTATTTCTGGCAAGAAAATGGGATCTTTATCTCTTTAAGAGCTCATCTGCGTCTGTTGGCTGAAGCTTATTCTTCACTTGAAGTCATAATCTGCCTGCAGTATCACAAATGGTTGCTCTGGGGAGGATTATAATGTGATAAAGGCAGAGGATCATGATTTCAGGTGGAGAATTAATTCCATATCAAGATAATGTTACAAGGGCAGAGTCCTCAGACCAAAACCCAAATGCTTACTCATTCCTGCAACGAGACTTTGCTAGAACAGAACCTTGAATCTGGAAAAT
Organism: Aegotheles bennettii; assembly: GCA_013398125.1. NCBI lineage: Eukaryota > Metazoa > Chordata > Aves > Caprimulgiformes > Aegothelidae > Aegotheles > Aegotheles bennettii. The sequence continues at coordinate 21,579 of VZRW01001787.1, forward strand.
TTCAAAATTTGATAATCAGAAATGAAGACAGGAATCAAAAGTGATGTAATGTAGGGGAGCTGCCACTCCTCTGCTCACTTCAAGACTAGAATGGCCACTGATTCCTTCTCAACAGTGAAACAAACAGATGCTCCTTGTGTAATCTTGTGTTAGTTATCCTTCAGCTGAACCCGACATTGAAAACGTGTCATACTATTACAGCAATCAAAATTAAAAAAATATGAAAATGACAGAAATATCTGTTAGGTGAAAAGAGCACTATTTTACATGTTAAGCCAGCACTCACAGGAGAGCAGAAAGTACCACAAAATATTCAGGGATGCACAGTACACCACCTGAGACCAAATCACTGAGCAAACACTAGAGATTTTAAAACCATGCTGGCAATACAATGAGGTTGCTATAACTCCATTAAGCTACTTGTGGTTTCTGGTATCACGTGAATGCTGTGTCACTGGACAGTGACAAACCTTTTCTTGTTCTTTGCATTGAGAGCTGCTCATTTCCTATTGCCCAACTCATTTTTATGCCTGCACAGTTTTGATACAAGGCAAACCAAACAAATAAGACTTCAAATGTACATTTATAGAAAATATGTTTTCTTCTAAATATGAAAATAACTGCACAAAGAGCACAAAATTTACACTACAAAGTATTGTTACTTAAAGAAACAACTCAGATGACCACCAGAACTAGTTTTAGATATCACAGAGGAAGAAGAGATGCAAACAGTATTTATCTTTTCTCCAAAACCACCCATGCACATCCTCCTAGTTAGTCTGTTTGAATCCACGAAGACTGATCTTCCTAATCATCCTCTACACCCAATGGGAGTAGAAAGGTATCTCTGGAGGCCAGCGCAGAGCCAAAACCTAGTTCACCTACTCTCAGGGAGCTTTCCTGTCTTTGGAAGGAGGGTGGCAAAATCAGCCTCTTTTAGCTGAAATTTATCTTTGTGAATTAATCCTTTAATGTCTTCTCTGAAAGTGTTTTTTTTCTGTAATGAGGTGTGGTAACATTGAAAGGACCTGTTGTGTCTATCCTTGCACCCAAACCGATGATGAATGTTGAAAGCCTGGGTGCTGCATGCCAGAGTGCACAACCCAGGGGTTGCGCAAAATAACTTCCACAGTAAGAGGTTCTGTAAAAAAGAACCTTTTTATCCAGCCAAATTTTAACTTCACACCTCTGACTCAGTGACTGATTTCCTGTGTATAGAAATACAGTGTGGGAGTCCTCTGACCAAAGCTCAGCAGAATTCCCCTCCCTGGGTTCCTTTTCGAGCCACTGCAGTCAGCATGTCAGATGAGCCATTCCCTAACAACACCCATTTCTCTCCATTGGCTCTAAGGGGAGCCCAAGCTGACTGCTTCACTCATAGATGTCTATTCTGTAAGTGTCCAATATTAGATAGGATGGATCAGACCCTTGATGACCAGGTTTTGGTCTGCCTTCAATACACTATTCATCATTACATACATATTTTTATCATCAGACTTCCTCTCATTTCCTCCTTCTACATGAAATAATTCCAGTGTCTTCCATTGTTTTTTTTTTTGGTGACAGTTTTACATGTCCTTGTTCACAGACATCACTCTTGCTGGATCCCCATAATACAGCACAGTACTCTTACAAATTTGTATTACTGATATATATAATAGTATAGCATGTTTTTCCTGTTCTGTTTGAGTATTTCCCATCCCACCTTCTTTACTGATCAGACTACACATCTGAAAGAGCTCTTCACTGAATTGTCAAGAGTAATTCAAAAGGCCCTTTCTGGAGAACATAAACTTATACATTAGTAAAGTGAATAAATTACTTTTCTCTGTAATATACCCAGCCTTGTATTTGTCAATGTCCTGTGTGCTCATTTACTCTATCCTTTGTAATTTCTTCAGTATGGTCTGGTATTTGATAATCAAGTGTGTGATACTCTGTAATCCTTGTTATGTTTTTATCTATTCCCATTCCTAGCTCATTCATTAATATAAAAACCAGGATTTTGAAAGTTCCCGAAACACTTGCCTAACTTTTGCTTTTTTTATTTACAGATGAGGATATTTTTGATAATGTGTTCAACTTTTTTCTTTCCCTTTCTTAGTTTTTCTGTATTTCTTTTTAATTCTTTGTCTGATACTTTTATAGCACCATACAAATATGGTGAATCAGTGCTATTCCATATATGCATTATTGCTTTAGTGACATGAATCTTTAACTCCTCCATTCTTTCAATGTGTGATTAATTTACCTTATCCTTTTCCTCTACATTCTAGTTCCTACTGTCCCTACTGCCTTCATTGTATGTTATCTATTATTTTTATGCTTCATAAGAAACCATGTTAATTCTTCATTTTTTCCAATGTGTAAGTATTTTATGCAGAATATATTAGGTGTCAGAATTCTAATCTTGGAACCCGACCCTTCCAGCCAGTATGTGTTTTCACAGTCACTAAACATTAACTTCAAGAGAAGTAAGAGTGCATTATCTGATGTCCAGCTAAAGCCAACAGAAATCTTTGCATTAACTTCAGTGGACACTAGACTGCAGCCCAGTTTACCTTCTGGAAGAACTTCAGTAAACCACAGAAAAAGCGCTAGCTAGCATTAAGTCACAATTCAGCACGCTAGAAGGAATGACAACAGAACTCAACTGGTTTTGCAAATGCCTTTGCAGATATTTGACTGAGTCCTGTAGGTTAAATGTTCTTTTACAAGTGCGCAAATGAATATCAAAGCCAAAGGAAGCTCAGATAGGATATCCAGCTTCATGTGCTTGCTCTTAAGGTTTTTGACAGTGGTTGTGTATGCATGGGAATTGTCATCTAGTACCATTGTCAATTAATGTCCTCAAGGAACAGTCTTTGAATTGCCAGTTACTGCCTCTTGAAAGCTTGGAAATTCTCATGTATATGCAACCTGCAACATCTTAGGGCCTGGAGACATTAGCATGCATAGTATCAAAACTGTTCAAGATGCCGGAATGCTCAGCTGTTATGCAGACAGGCTGAAATAGAATTAAACCCTATAGTTGAAGTACCTACTTGAACTAAAAAGGCAGGTTTAATTAAATAACTCTATTGTATCAAATTCCCCTGCATGCTGAGAGAGAGAAATTTGAGTCTTTCTGCTGCACATATAAACATATATGTAGATGCATCTGTATTGTAAGAACAGTTTTAAATTAAAAAGTGACCAAGATTGCATTATTCCCATTCTTCTTGAATAGTGATTTGCATCCCAAATATCCTCCGTTTACAAAGAAACAAAAAATCCCCATAAGATTTAACTGCCAGTTCTGCAAGTTCAAGCCAAAATCCAGGATTGAAGTTAAGTCCTCCAAACTACTTATACATCCTCTCTAATCATAAAGATTGCTAATTAAAGCTAGGCTTTTGTTTTCTCTAGCAGGAAAATTACCTACACTCACTCTATATTACTTCACAAACACATAAGGAGGAAGTAACTGCATTTGCTCTTTCTTGGTTCTACCAGGTCTCAAGAAATAGGCTGCAACCTTTTTATTGTGGTTCTCTTATCTTTTTTGTTTTTTAATCTTGGCTAAGCGTTTCTCCTATAAAGATCTGAATCAAGTTTTAAAACATCAAATGTAAGATTTGATATTCAATTTCTCATTCCACTCCCTCATTAACAAGCTTTCACTGATGCGTCTTTGTATGCCTTATATTTATTTTAGAAGATATTTTTTTTCTAAAACTGAAACTCTAAGGAGTGCTGGAACCACTTCTCAGATATTGAAGACTGTGATTTGACACGTGTCATATTCCAAGATAAGCCCACGTATTCAGAGGGATTAAAAGCAATTGTCTTTTAGACAGCCTGAACAAGATTACTTTTCCAACTGAGTTCATGAAGTACAACATCAATAACCTGCTTTCCAGTTCCAAATCAGGCCCCCAGGTGTATACATACGAGCCCTTGTGTGAACCTAGGGTTTAAATGTGAATTTACAATGCAGTTTTTAATAACCCATGCTGTGTTACACTGCTGTTTTTCACAATGTGTTTGGTTTTTCCCGTCACAAGGTTAGGATTCCTATCAAAGCAGGTAAACTGTAACACTAGGAAAATCCAACAATGTGTAAGCAAATAGCCAGGTAGCATCCCCAGTCATGCCTCAAGATACCCTTTAAATAGTCTTTCCTGTCTAAATCTATAAACCACAGCCTGTTCTCCAAGCAGTCCTATTGTTTTCTGACAAGGCTTGCAACCCTCCACAGCCACCTTGCCCTTGCGATGGCTTGTCCCAGTTCCTTCCCTGTTACCTCAGGGCACCCCAAGCCTACAGTAGAAACAGAACAATTATTTAAGAACAAAAATAAATCAGTGTACTGCTTGATCAGTGGTCTGCAAGGAAACATATATTATAGAATATACTAGCACACTCCCCAAACAAGTTGCTCTTCCATCTCTGCTTCCTGTTTTCCACCTCATCACTTCTCAGCTTGGGCAGTGTATAGTATATATCAAGAATCTGCCACAAGGAATTACCTTTAAATATTAAAAATACAGGAAGAAGGAGAATAAGAAATAAAACACAGATTGCTAAACCACGCAAGCGCTGCCCAACATCTAGCACAAAGAAATGACACTCCTCTGTCCAGTGTGCTTGTTTGAAGTGCAGCCTGGCAAGAGAATTTATGCCACCACAGCAGGTGAAGATGGTTCTGCACTGTATCCAAGCATAAAATAGATGCATAACTGATGAGAGACTTAACAGGCATATAGCAAAATACTTAGTGTGGAATTCAGATATCGATTAAGATATCTAGATGCAGATACAAACAACGTATCTGTTGGGGATCCAGGCGAAGCTAGGCGATGTGTCCGGGATCCAGGCGAAGCTAGGCGATGTAATCCCAAGATGGCAGCAAGCTGCCCCGGAGCGCTGGGTGCGCAGAGCCGGCCTCCCTTCCCAGCACTCGATGTTCTTGCTGGTATTGTAGGCTGAGTAGTTTCTCAACTTCCAACTCGCAGAGCACGTCCTGCTCCTTCCCCCAGTACTCAGGCACTGAAGGGCCCCTAGTGCCTCGAGCCCTGCCTTTTAAGGTCCACCCCCTTGTTAGGCCATTAGCTTTATTATCATCAAACAATTAGCACCTGAATGTGATGACCAGGAGGGCTGCTCTGTCAATCAACAATCAGGTCGCCCTCTGGTCAACCTCTACACGTATCTGAACGGGTCTATCCTTCAGGAGCTGTGTTCAGGAGCTTAGACTAGCTCCCGTTGCAGCCAATGAAAAATGTAGTCAATGCGTTCAGTGAGGCTTGAAGAACTGTTCTGCTCATGCTGAAGCAGACACCTACACTAGGTCAGCCGAGTAGCTCTACGGACTATAAACTGTAAATGCTTACAGCAAGCTTGTATTGCTGTATAAGAAGGTGCTGGTTTTGCAAAGTCACTTTCTGATTCCAGCTGCACTTTACACGCAGGAAGGTAGTGGTAGCAGAGCAGAAGGGAATGATGCCCCGACCTAGTTGTATCATTTTATTCTCTCTAGAAAAAAGGAGGATAAACATAATGCCTCAATCTGACACAGTTATGTGTTTCAGTGTAGTTAGTGCTATCAATTCAGATAATAATAAATTAAGTCTTGTAAGAACTGTGTTTCACTTCCAGTCGTTGGTACTATTTACCCTGCCACCCTGAAGGCAAGAGCTGTGTTTAAGCAGCTGAGTGGACAGAGGTGATAAGGACACTGGCAAAACTTGCAAGAAATGTCTTTGCCCAAATGTCAGCTGCAGTTAGCTTCTATAGCTGATGTAGTGTTTTCACACTTCAGCTGTAACTCATGTTTCAGTCTCACTGATGAGTCAGGAACTGCAAACCACTGACTCTCCTTGATGCAAGGCAGTAGGGCACAAGGGAGCACAGTGAGGGTTCAGCCACTTTGGATGGCAGAAGAACCCAGATAACAGATACCCAGACTCACAGGTGAACTAGAAGCACAAGGATTTGGCTCAAAACCAGCCAGCTTTGCTAGCACTAGGTCAAGGTCAGCTGTGTCAGCTGTGGGCCTGGCAACCTGCTCAAGCATCGCTACAACATATTGCCAAGTCCTTGGCCAGGGGAGCTAGAGGAGCCTGCACGTGCCCTACTCAGAGCCCAAGACCCCCCCAGAACCACAGAGCATGGTGGGCAGGATGAGAGGCCGTGGCTGTGGATGGTACCTGCTCACATTTGACACTGTCAGGCCAAATAGCCCAGCTCAGCTGAACTGGATCCTGTATGAAAGCAGCGAGGTGAATTCTCCCTGTGCCCTGCGTGGTTATTCCACAGCACGTCCAAGATGCCTCTCTTTACAGAAGTCTGGGAGAGGAAGAGAGTGTTGGTGACGTTCCCATGCTCTAGGAAAACACGTGTATCAGCCCAGGAGCAGAAACAGCCCCAGGGGTTGTACTACCCCTACTTCAATTTAATAGCCTCTCATTTAAAGTGCTGAGCTGTTTCTGAAGGGGCATCCACAACCTGATCTGTCATCCTAATAACCTAACCACAGTAACTGAGAAATCAGTGTAGATGGCTAAGGTTTTCTGAGCCATGTGTGATCTACGGACCCCTGGGTGATCCTTTCTGTCCAACAGTTTCTACAGCAGATGTGGTAATACACGTGCTCACCACAAGTACGACCTTTGCTATTTTAATTCACAGTTTCAGTCTGAGGTTAGTTTCAGCCAAAAAACAGTAGCTGGAAGTGCCCATTCTGTACATGTGTACAATGTGTCTTCTAGCAGATGGATGGTGACAAGCCGTGCTCCACCTGGATCCCCTTGAAACCAGGGCTCTGCTTGCTTGCAAGCAGCTGCTTGTGTGCATCAGGAATGTGCACTGTAACTGGCATACAGTGTACGTGAAGCTGCAACCTCATTTAAAACACCCATTTCCAGAGATAACTGCTGAGAAGCCTTGAATATGTAAATACTTGGATGATAGCTAGGACATTGTTGACATAACCATATTAATGGGAAACTAAATAGTAAGAACTTTTATTATGCACTGGACCTTTATGGAGTGGTTGTCCCCATCCTGTTAGAGAACCGTGAGGATGTGTTCATTCATAATGCAGGTCCCAGTCTGCAATGTATCGAGACCATGCCTTATCACTGATGCAGACCATGACACAATGTCAGTACTTTATTGATGGAGCTAGGAGGAGATCCCCTCAGCTTTTCAATGCTCTGCAGACTGTTGGAAGCCAGAACAGAGCTGCAGGCAACCAGAAGGCCATGGAAAAAGAGAGGCCATTTCTATACTACCCTGTAGTATGGAGTAAAGGTACCCGAGTTAACTATGGATTTAGCTAAGGAACCCAAGTGGTCTTGCTGCAGCAACCAGAGAATTGCCTTATACTTTGTGATACAATTGCCAAACAGGCTGTTTCTCAGCTAGGCTATCTATAGGCAGCACTGCGGTGAATAAAGGTGACAAACAGTGATGGCCAGACGACGTACAGTAAGCAGAATCTCAGTGGTACCTAGTTTGCCATTAACAGCTCAGTGTAACATACTCTGTCTGGGCCATATTATTGGACATACTAAGAAAACTAAATAGAAGGATTTGTCCTTATACAGTTTAACCTGTATTTATAGCTCTTCATTCATTCCTGTACATAACTGCTTTTGTACATCTGAGAAAACGGTTTATTTTTATCTCTGATTTATTTTCCCTTGAACCTGTTCCTTAACTCTTAGACGGTTAATGGAAAAACAGTTTTTAACATCCTGGGGGGAAAGTGTATCAGACACAAAGGTAAAATATTTTCAGGCTGATTCAGCTCTGCAAAGACAAAGAGACATCCTTTGAATAGGTGAATGAATGTATTTTTCTGGCTAGTCCTGTACATTTCTGTTGCTCCTTGAATGCACTCCCTCCAATCAAACGGAAGACTCAAATTCAGCTTGGAGGGTCTGCTGATTTATTTCTCTTTTTGCTAGAGCTGTACATATCTGGAAGCAGTTTATAAATAACTCTGCCATGCTCGGGATGAATTATGGTGCAACTCTTCAAAGATTCATTATTGTTTTGTAAGATATCTAGAATTGTACTTTTAGGCAAATGTTTCTCAATCAGCCTCAGAAGGGGGATGATTATGGGAAAGATATGCTAAGGGATAAATTTATGAACACTTTTCCTCAGCATTAATTGTTGGCAAAGTCAATATATACATTTACCAGAGATTGTTGTACTACAGTTTTGCGTCAATTGTACCATAACGGATGATTTAGCAAATTCATTTGCTCTTAAAAATTGTCATCAGTCTTGGCTGACCTATTTCACCACCAGTCTTGTCAAAACAATAGACTGAATATATATAACCTTGCAGCGACTGTTCAGTGTACTAAGAGGAAAACGTGGGGTCTGCAAAGCTCAAATGACCAAATGTTATTCCTTTGATACAGCTGTGGTTAATACACACTGCCAGCCCTCCCAAAGAGACTTTTCATGAAGTGTCAACTCCTGTTTGCCTTACTAGTGTGCCTAGTCCCACCAGACACGCGGCTGGGTTATGTGAAGTCAGAATTTACAGTGGACTGTCAAACTTCTACGGATTTGCTTCCTCTGAGGTTTATATCTGTAGGTCTCAGTGGAAGCATTCACAGGAAACTGGCTCAAAATACAGGAGTCAAAACTAAATAAATACAAAAAGATATATTATTACTCCTGACTACCCACTGACACTGATACCTTCAGTTCCTGAGATCATATTATTTCTAATTTTAAAATTACCTAAGGGTAATGTAAAGCTCAGAGAAAATTTCAGGCAAAAGATTTATAAATCTGGTGATTTTTTCCCCCCAGTAATATGAAAGCCATCAACTACTGGTTTAGCAATTAACACAGTTATCCCTTCACAATCTCATTTAAAACCACCATTTTAAAATCCTGAATAAGAACCTTTTCAACAATCCTTATGTGCAAATCATGAGATTTTAACAATTGTGCCATTTGGATTAATTCCTTCCAGCCTAAGGGTTAGATTCATAGAATCGTTTTGGTTGGAAAAGACCTTCCACATCATCAAGTCCAACCGTGCTTACTTCCTTTTTTAATTGAAAGGTGAAAATCTCACATAATCCCATGACTCCAGAGGTTTAGACAATAATGAAAACTAGTTCAAAAAGAAATTTAAATCACAAGAAGTAGCAACACCAACATGTTAAGCAATGCCTTTAAATTGTAAAGTATAAGCAGCTAAACATTTACATGTATCAAGCCCAAGCCCCCAAAATACTCAGGGAAAATTCCTCTACTTAATGAAAAAACAAACCTCTACAGAGAGCACAAGAAGAATTAAGTCAGTGAACCACTGACAACATTCAAATTTTTGAATATACAGGGAATAACAATAATTAAAAAAATCCAGCATAGTCCCTATTTTGATAAAAGTCTCACTGAGTTATATTGTTACTTACTCTGGTGTGGTTTTGGTTGAGCACAGACATTTCATTCTACAACTGATTCTCAAAATAAAGAAAGAATAGTGCAAATAACTACATCAAAGTCTGATTTGTCATGTAAGCAATGAATATTTCTGTTGGAAATTGACATGTTTTCTTTATAGCCATGGCATATCTAGGTCTCCCTCAGATTAGGAACATTAACTATTCTGGGCGTGATTCCTATGTGACTTCATGGAGTACCTATAGTATCTGAGGGATAGAGGGAATCTTAAGAGCAGTTATAGTCATAATGAACTTAAAGGACTGCAATAAAAAAAATATTAAAAAAATAGATATGACAACTTCAGATGGCAGCAAGTGAGTGTTAGTGGGAGGCAGGGACACCACTTTGTTATCTCAGGAAACTCTCACATCTTGCTGGTTAATTTTTCTGTTACAAAGCACCTCTAACAAAACCAGACTTTAACCTAGTTTATATTCATAGTGATTCATGCAAATTTACCTCCTTTTGAGGCAGGGGGTCAAGTCTTTAAGTTGATTCTATAATGAGTAGTATCTGCATAGACTTTTGCAGTATAATAATGAGGCATGTTTTGCAGAGACATTCAAAATCCAGACCCACAAAACCAGACAAACTATTTGTGGATTCAATTCACCAGTGGCATATAAAAATCAGAACAGAAGAGCTGATAAGGATCACAAATACATTTTCAAATTCAGTATTTACTCTCCCATACTCTGGTGTCTTTTTTTTTTCAGGTGGGGTTCAGGACTAAAAGAAAGGAATTAAATAGTTCTCACTGCATACAGACAAAGGCAATGTAGGCATGCACCATGAGAGCTGTGTCTCCGGCAAAGAAGCTCAACATAAATTCGCTACACATCTATTTTTCCAAATATAAGGCTTCCCTGGCAGGCAGCCAATCATGCAGGAATTGCCAACCGTTCTGTAGATAGGGCAATTATAATTCTCTGTGCACTGCCACTAGACCACCTGCATCTCCACGTGTGATCTAAGTCGGATTTGATCCCAGCTCTCAGGAGATGAACGCCAACCCACTGCTATTTACTATCAACCTATTTTTCATTATCTTTTGTTATCATTAAGAAACACCATTTGTAACTGCACCGGACAAAGAACTAAGCATAGTTGAAGCTAGCAGACAGACCTTGTGCTATAGAGCTTGGAGACGAGACATTATGTTCTCTTTTAGGGGAGCAGGAGGGAGAAATTCTGCAAAGCCCATTTTTGCATGTATCTGCTTTGCTTTCACCAACATCTTGTTGGAGCTGGAAGTGCATCATGTTTTGTGCTGATACAGAATGGGAATGTCAAATTCTGCTTCAGATAATGCTGCCAATATTTTCACTGGAGTATGCCTGTAATTTGTTATTAATCGATTCAATTAGATCACTTAAAATAAGGTTTTACTTGAAAAAAAAAGGAAAATTAAAGTTTAATGTTGTCAAATGAGTCATCATTTTCTCTTAAGAATCAAAAGTCTATCAGCATATAAGGAAGGGGAAAACAGCTCCACCACTTACTTGAAAGGGCAGTTTAGACCATTAGCTGTGGTGTTATTCTGTCTCAACAAAAGGTAGAAAATTATAAAATAATATAACAGTTCTTACTGGTTTACTCTAGCACATTTCAGAAAACCGAAACTTCTAGGAAATATTTTAAATGTGTCTACTTCTAACTAGGTGATATGCAAATAGCCACGTGCTGGATTAATAAAAATAAGTCACTTTGCAAACTTCCCTTTGAAGAGTCACCATAGAGGATGATGTATATCAAAGGGTGCAACACATTAAATGTCATCTTTATCTAGTCTCAAGAGTGAGAGAATTTTGCATGGAAAGCCAGTCTTTCATATTGGGGGAACTAAATAATGAAAAAATCTTTTGACTCATGGAGGGACACGTTTGTTTGTTCACTTCACTTTACTGCAGCACCGTTCGATCAACGATAAAATCAGACAGCTCATGGTTTAAAGATAGGACACTCCCTGCGTCATCTTCTTTTTGTGACAGTGCGTACGAATTTCAAAACCTTTAGGAGTTTAAAACTAATTGCTAACACAAACCATGTTGCAAAAGTCTATCCCATGCACGTACTCATAATTCGGTAATTTTCTCACCTACAGCTGGGTAAGGAAAAATGCAAAGAGTTTAAAATGAAAGATCATTTTAGTGCAAAACTCTCTCTCTAGAGTTTCCAGAGTAGCAGGCAATGGCACAGAGATATGCCTTAAATCAATAGCAGGAAACCAAGCAAGAGAAACACCTAGACAGGAGCTCCGCAGGGCGGCATGGAAACAAAGCAGGCGCTAAAACAAGTATTATTTTCCATTTTCCCAGCAACTGTGCTTCTTATTCAGAATCCCTAGGAAGTGACTGGGTTTTGTTTTACACTTTCAGCACCCTAAGAGTTCCGATTCCCTTGACCTATGAATAGAGAGTCACAAAATGAGGCACCTGCCAAGCAGGACTGTAGTCTGGATCCTTCTGGGACCTCCCGCAGCACCACCCAAGCCAAGCAGGCAACTTCCCAGACAAGGAGCAAGGCGCAGGTGAGGGCTGGCAGCAAAGCGAGCGAGCGGAAGCCCTGCAGTCACACAACCCACCAGCTCTGCACATATTTACAGGGCAGGCAATGACTGGGCTCAGGGTTGCTTGTCGGACAGAGGGAGGTCTGGCACGTACAGCAAGCACGGCTTTTCTTGAAGTAACCGATTGCTTTGGAAATGACACAAATTGGCAGACCGGTCAGGGTAACACGGATGGAGAGCTGACGTTTTGTGTGGAAAAAACACGAAATGAAAGAGGACAGTGTGTCTTTCATGCAAAATGAAAAGTTTGCTACGTGATTTCATTAACAAAAGACCACAACAATATGTACTCGGGTAAATAGAACAACTTCTGACCTTGAAATTGCGTGCTAAATAAATTACCTCAGAGCGAAAGTGATGAGTTCTCATGACAGCATCTGGAAGGGAAGCAGAAAGACACCCAGGCTGCATCCAGCTCCACCTCAGACTTGGCCCCGGCTAGCGGTTCCCGGTGCTCGCCCTCGGCGGGCGGTCCTGGCCGGCTCCGGCTCTGGCTCTCCCCCCGCAGCCGGCAGCTCCGCCCGGCATTTATATTTAATTCATCGGGAAGAAGTTGAGCATGAAGTTCGGCTGCACTTGAGAGGCCGGGGAGGTCTGGGGGGTTTCCCCAGCCCCTCGCCTCCCTCCCGCGGGCCGAGGTTTCGCTAAGGGATGGGTGGAGACACGGCTGCCGCAGTCCTGGGCTCGACTGGAATTTCCTCCGAAGCCTTTGCCCGGCGAACCCCAGGCAGAGCGGCCCTCGCCGGCAGCCACCGCGGGATGGGCCGGGCACCCCCCCTCCGCCCTCGGGGCCGAGCGGCATCTCTTACCTCGGCTCCTTGAGCGACCTGAAAAGACGGATTTGATGGGATGCCTCCCCTTCTGGAGCCTGCGGTGCCAGCAGCAGAAGAATAAAATCGTAGCTATGGTCCCCAGCAGCAGCAGGAGCAAGAAGAGGGCGCACTGGATGCTGTAGGGTCTCAGCAGGACCAGGAACGCCGCGGCAATCATGGCTCAAGCGCCCGGCTGCCCCTGTGCGTGCGCGGGTCTGCGGCGAGCGGCGCGGGGGGGCCGGGCAGCGCCGGGCAGCCTCTCCCCCCGGCAGCGGGGCGGGCATCGCCGC
>VZRW01001787.1:35381-61594 GCA_013398125.1 Aegotheles bennettii
GGGCTTTGCTGCGGCGGGGGCCGCTCCCGAGCAGCACCTGCGTGTGCCCGCAGGGACCCGCACCAAACGCCACCTCCGGCGCGTGCGGGCTGCTGAAGGACGGGAGTCCATCCCTGCCCCTGCTGCTCCCCGGTTACTCTGGGGACACTCCGTGCTTTCAGGGACGTTTTCGGGGGTCTTTGGGAACGCGGTTCCAAGCTCCCTCGTGCTGCTGAACCCAACAAACCGGGCGCTGAAAATCCCCCCGGGTGCTGTTCGCAGCAGCGGCTTTGCCTGGGAAAGTCAGGGCAGTTCGAGGTGAAATTCCTGCGTCTTTGCTGTGAGCACAGAAATCTGAGGAGCGTTTCCGAAAGTTCACAGAAATACTGAAAACGTCTGTGTCGACCCTGGAGTAACATCGGAGTGTTACTGCTTTATACCACTGCCGTAGAACTAGAGAAAAGCCCATGTGCAAATTTAAGTTAAACCACGAAGTACACAGGCTGGAAGGGCAGAAAAGGAAACGTATCTGTGGTAGCTTAAATAAGAATGGGAAAAATTATCTCTAGAATAATAACATTCGTTTATCACTGAGCTAATAACAGTGTAACACTGTACCCCTGTGTCAGGGACATCCATTTTCACTGGAGGATTCTCTTGATACTGAGTTGGAGGGGCTAAGGAAAGAAAGAAATGTATGTTGGCTTTTAGGTCTACAATATTTTATTCTGGGAATTTCATATCATTTCATACTATACGCCAACATTGCCAAAATACTCTGTGGTGCCACTTTCTAAAGGGCAAAGTTGCTACGCTGCAGCCTTTGGTTTAAAGCTTTCCCTCGCTGCCTGGGAACTGGCAAATGCTGTGAGGTTGTGTGGCATCACGTGGTGCGATATTGAAATCTTTCCTGATACCGCAGTACACTGCAGTAAAATGGTTTTAATGCAGAATACCTGGAGATTATTCAAACGGTTCATGTTGCCTCACTGTAACATGAAGCAAATCAGTGTGATCCCCCTGGCAACGCGCTGCCCTGCTGCAGTGCTTGGCTGCAGTACGTGGTACGAGCAGGAAACTTTTCAACACCTCCCGCTCTGCACTGATTTCTTGTTTCAGCATAGGAGGGTGAAGGAAATGTAGCACAGCAGCGACTGCATGGTAAATTGCAGAGAATGGAGAGGGAACAGCTATTTCCACATTGTTCTCGGGTAACAGTACATAGAAAACATTCGGCAGACCAATCTCTGATGTTAGCTTGTCAGTTTAGGTTTTATAGCTTTTGCCTTCAAAGACCTAGAGCTCACGGGTGTCTTGAGGATAATATTTTGCCAAAAGGACATAATAAATTTCATGACGACTGCTTAATTTTTTTTTCAAACGTGGAAGAGAATACAGTTTAGTACAAGAAATGCTGACAGGCATGATTTTTCTGAGAGCTAATGCTCCAGGCTTCCGAGTCGACTGTCTCACACGTATACCAAACTGCTGCTGTGGCTTTCTTTATATTCGTTACTACTCCGTGTTTGTTAAATACTGCGGAGCTTGGTAGTGTGGTTAAAATATTACTTCCATAGTGAATAAAGTTTAAGTTGCTGAAGTTATTTCACATTAACAATAAGCAAACTATATGTGAGTAGATTCCCCTTCTCCTCTCCCCCAAACAGTAATAAAGAGAAATGAAAAGATGTTTTATATGTATAGCATTTTTTAATCTGAGCTTCTTTACAGAATGTTTTTCAGGGAAAATTTCATAAATTTTAAGGATGATAAACAGAAGAGAAAAGGAATGAAGAGAGAAGGTTAAAACAGAACCTCTCAGCTGAGATTTGACCTCAGAAGGAAAATCCTGGAGGTGAAGCTGTTTCAGAGAAGAGGAAGTAAAAGAAGGTAACGAAGTCTGGAGATTAACGGTGACAAGAGTGCGTGGAATGGCAAAGCAAGTCAGAAAAGAGGTCTCTGAGAGGCAGAAGCAAGTCCAAAAGGGTTTTGTAAGCTATGAAGGCAGTCTTTGACCCTGAAATAATTAAGGGGTACTGCTGTCACTTCAGAGTATGCATGATGTGGCTGCACTTTTGTGGGGATGGGAGAATGTAGGAGGTAGCGTCCTGCAGATGCTTGTTTTGTTGGGGATCATAGGCAAACAGAGCAGCGACAAAGTCACAGGCATAGCTGAAGTTTTTGGCAGGAGGCTTGGAAGCAGCCTTTTACTTGAGCAGTGCTGGGGGAGGAGGTGGTGGCAAGTGCTTGGTCAGAGGTGAAAAAGAGACTCCACAGAAAAGAGCCCACCAGCAGATGTTTGCAGTGGAAAGTGACAGGACAGGAAGAGAGGATGTTTCTCTGGTTGCAGTCACTCTTGAATGCAGTTGGTTGCCTGTTTTCCCAAGTTGCATGAGGAAGGGGAACATCACAGAAATTATGTCAAACTTCTGCAGTTTAGTGGAAGGGCTGAACAAGGAATGTGTTGTAGCAGCAGCAGCCTTCCTGCAGGGAGAAAAGGCAGCATTGACCTAAAATGTTATTTCAGCCAGTCTCTCATGATAACCTGTTCTGACTTAGCAGTCTCGACCAGCAAGGCTGAAGGCAGAGACACTTTCTTCCCTTACTTTTGCCCTGTAAGCAGAATGCAGGACAGTCGATGTACTAGTGCATATTCCTTGATAATTTACATGAGGTTCAGCAATTCTTTCTAGAAGAAATTTAAAATCCTAGATGAGGATGGGATTAGGCTGAAAGGAGAAAAAAAAATAGCGAAAATACGATGGTATTTTGAATGGAGAAACCATGTCTGCAGAGATCTGCTGGCCTCCCCCAGTGTGAGCTGTGGGATTCAAGGACACTCCACAACTCTGCAAAGGCACCTCTCTGCTCTTCTGGATTCAGGCTTTGTGGACCTCATTTTGCAATTGCTCCCTGTATCAGTGAGCTGACAGAAAAAGATCACATGCTAGATTTAGTGGTGTGTACATAAGAACAGGAGATGATACACGATACGATTTCAGAAGAGTTGCTGTGTAAGTGAAAGGGTAAGATCATTTCCTTTCACTGGTATGTAGGTATGATTTGAGGACTGTGTTTCTACTAATTAAATATAATTAAGTAAAATATTCTGCTTAAATGACTACTTAACTGGTTAGAAGGGTTCTCTAATCATATAATACTTCTTAGCAAAATATTTGGGTTTTTTTACAGTAAAAACCAAAGAAGCAAGCAAAGAAAATCCAGAATATATCACAGTGATATGAGTATTATCAACTTCATTCAGTGAAAAAATTCACTTTCCCCTCAATATTCTAGTTCACAGGTTACATGCTGTCCTCAGTGTCTTTTCTAGCAGTTTAAGCATGATGTATGAGATGATCTTGTGGGTATTTCTGGTAGATGATTAAATTCTGCATTCTTCAGCTGAAAGAATGACAATTTCCAGCTTGATATAGACATCACATTTTGAAAAAAAAATCTGTTATGTGAAATTATATGTTGTAAATTCAGCAAGGTTATTGCAAATCTTTGTTCTGCAAAGCTTGTTACATTGTTTGCTCCACACAGTGCTTTGTGTGTTTGGAAGACACAGCAGCATCAGTTAATTCTCACAGTATCCTTGAAATTAGGTAAAAATGTATTATTATTTCAGATCCTTTGAAAAAAGAAGCTAAACTGTAAAGGTTGTTCAATTTACCAAAGACCAAACTGTGTGATTCCAGTGCTGCAGACTAGACCCCCCCATGACTGGAACATTTCACCATCTGCAAGTGTCTTGGGTGACCACATAAAACCAAATTCTTCCTGCTATGTGTAGAGTTAATTGTCCTTATTTTGCGGGTTCATCAACTCACACAACTCGTGTGTTTTGATTCCCTCTGTTTATTAGACTGAATGTAAATCAAATGGAGTATGAGCCATGCAGTTGCGCACTCCCGGCTCTACAGTGTTGCTGGAAAAATGCTGGCAGGAATTCTGTGGGCATGAATTGACTTTGCAGACAGAAAGGCTGATCTTGAGCCTAGATTGAAATACACTGCTAAAGCTCCTATGGCTTTTTTTTAATTATTATTACAGCAGTGATATGCCCCTTTGTCCTTGGTTAAAATTTGCTCTGTATTCATTTTTGGCAGTGTTTAATGTAGCAGTTGTCGATCTCCATGTGGCCTTGCATCCCAGAGGGAATTGTACTTCATTACTGTTTTATCTATATAATTGGAAGTTGCTTAAGGATTGTTTCAGACTGAAATACAACACTGGTCGTTCAGTTCTTTATAAAGTTATGTAGAACTACATACACTAAAAAGACATCTAATATTACAAGAGGGGGAAAAAGTAGTTCTAATAAGGTTTGATGTTGTTATCCTTGCAGGGAAGATGCCTTTCTGTCAATTCTCCTAAGTACAGAACCACTTTTAGTTGCAGTAATATTCCCTGGAGTAAGAGGACAATGTATGTCTCCTGTTCTAACTCATGACCTTTAATAGTAATGCAGATTTTTTTTTATTTTATTTTTTTTTTAACTGGAGATCGAGTTCATTCCCTCCTACCAACGTGCTGTGAAACCAGAGCAACTGTGGAAAAGCTTTGGAGTAAAAGAGCAAGCACTTTGAGTATTAACCAGGCATGACCTCTAATCTATCATCACTCACCGATGACAATCAATAAAGACGTATGAGTAGAGATAGTTAAGATGCCGCTAGATTATTTAATACTGACCAGAGCTCAAAGCTGGAATTTCCTAGCTGGTATTTCACTTCTGTGCTCTTAGAGTTGAAGGGAGAATGTCACCTATAGTAATGCTTTGGGGCAGCACAGCTTATCAAAAGGTGTAAGATTGTGTATGCCACTGTATAAAAAGAATAAGATGCCTCCTCTTATAAACTCTCACATGAGGTTATCAGTGGGTTTGTTTGAGCAAATCCAGTGTGAAAGTACATTAGCTGCATATGGAAAGCGTGTCTGGTATTTTTTCAGCCTCTTAGGGTATTTGCTTGGACTGTTACAAAAGGGCACTGTTTTTGCACCTCAGCACAGATTTGTATGTAGTCCAACTTTCCCTAATGATGTTGCCTTCTCATAACCATCTTTAGACTAAATAAGTGAATACCTCGCTGGTCTTTAACCTTTATAATTTGGGAGCTGTTAAGATGTGTTGTTTTGAGTTACCCAAGCCAGGTCAGAATGAGTACAGCCAATTGTTGGACTCTACAGAGCTATCCTGACTTGTTTCTCCTCCCAGGCTACTTGCTGCTTCTAAGAATTTGGATATATTAACCTGCATGGAAAGAGCTTTCATGTGACTATTCAAATTCCTGTAGCTTAGGTATCTCATCCAGTTTAATAAATAAACCGATTTTTGTTGGTCTGTGTATTAATACATTTTGTTGAGCATGGCTTTTGCAAATAAGCAAATCTAAGTGAGTATTAGTTTTCCATCTGTCAGCTGTGAAATAGCTATTTAATAAAGATACAAATCTGTGATGCAGAATTAAGATAACTTCGTGCATCTTGTTATTTGGCATCTTGTTATCTTTATGGGGATCTTTCATTGAGTGTGGGATTAAAATACAGATAAATAAATGTATGTGGTTTATAGGCATATGAGGTACCTAAGCTCCTATTTAAACTCAGTTCAATCTCTGGGGCCCAGAGAACAATTCAATTCTCTAAGTTTATGTGTTTAGTGCCATTTGAGGTGCCTGGAGTTAGTAACCGCTGTCATGAGCCTGGAAGAGGGTCTAGGCTCTATGTGAGACGTATGCCCATCAGAAGAGGCAGTTGGAGGCCAGGCCTAATAATTTATGGGATCTAAGATTGCACCACGCATTTATTTTTATGCAACTGAATTGAGCCCTAGAGCATTTGAAATAAGCTGAATTGTTCTCCAAGGAGCTGTAATTGTGTTCAACAGGGGCTTGACTCTTACGACTGTTGGAGTTCCTCAAGGCTGAGACATCTCCAAAGGGATGGCAGTTGTTATAAAAGAAAGACCTGTGGGAGATTTGCACTTCTGGAGTAGCAGCTGAAGGCCAAGCAGAATAGCAGAGGACACTGGTGGTAGATACCTACACTTTGGAAGCCAAATTGATCCCCAGATCTCTAGTGGTTATAGGGATAAGTTAGATACCTGGTGCATCAGTGACATCTAAGTGTAAGCATCTTAATTTAGAACTGAATCCTGTCCTGAAAGCCCAATAATGATACCAGGTTGCTATCTTGAAATTTATTAAAATGAATGCTATGTTTTACTGTTAGCTGAATAAATTATTAGTTAGAACAAAAGTTTGGTACTTCTAGATGTTATTCATCTTGTCATTTCCTATCACTCAGTATTACAAATAAAATTAATGGTTTGATGCAAAGATCAGAGCTTTTCCAATAAACTTCTTCAAGCTTTTGATTTAAGCAACAGTCCTACAGAGGGCTTTGGCATATTTAGGTATTAATGTTATTTTATAGAACTTCCAGGTTGCTAAAACTCACAGCATGGAGGGCACCACTGTGGAAAAATAATAATGGCTTCATGAATTCCTTGGGCCACTCAAATGGATTTTAGTGTGTGGGACAAGGTATTAAGCAAATTCTGAGTATGACCCTGTGGATTTTAAATGCTGCTGAGGCTTTGTGCTCAACAAGATGATCTGCATAAGTAAGGCCAGAAGATGTTGCTTTACTGTGAATAGCATCACTTCTCAGGAAAGATTCTCAGATTATTTCACAGCTAGTCATGTCAGGATAGCAATCTTCAGTCAGGAAGTGAGCTGTTGTATATCAGAAATAAAAATCATATCATTTTATCCTTCTTGTGGAAGACATGTGGGATCATTTCTGTGTGTTTATAGTCTTGAAAGTTGCAATAATGTTCTGATAGATGCTCCCTCGGATTTCCATCTGAATTTGGAACACAGTGATACTGATGATTCTGGAAAATCTGCTCTCTTATTTCTCAGCTGAGAGCAGCAGATTTGTACTTTTAAGACATATTTTCCCATAAAATGACAAAGATATCACACTGTAAATCTTTTGAGGGCTAACAACACTTCTGCATTCTCCCAACAGTGCCTAATTCCACTGAAATAATTAGTCAATCTTACACTGGTTTTAAGGGAGTAAGATTAGAACTCACAACAGGGAATGTAACATATTTAAATATGGTTGTGTTTTCCATAAATTTGTTACAGAGAACTGGGAATTTTCAGACTTCATTGTAGCCCAAGAGTTTTACACCTACATTTAATGTCCTGACAAGTTCAATGTAAAGTGCCATAGTCACAGTAACACAAACCAAATCTGTGACTACCAGTCATTATGCTAACTTGGAAATAAATAGTTTGAGTGGGATAGATTAATTTCTAGCTCAGTAAAGGTGGGGTTTTTTTCCCAAGGAAGACTGGGATTATTGAAGGCTGAATTTAGAGGCTAGACAATATAAAATATTAGTATTTTATTATGGATCTGTGTTGCATGGTTATGGTACATTTTCTTGTTTTGCTGAGATCAGTGACAAAGCTCTATTTTAAGCCATGGCAGAATCAGACCCATTGAGTGGGCCTACAATCTCATGTTGTAAATTTGTAATACTCTACACTGCGTTCACTGAAAGGAAAGGGAAATAATGATCTCAGCATGCCATCTGCCAACTCTCCGGCTGAACGGAACAGACTATGTCAGTCAAAGGCTGAGATATTACTTTTGTGGTTTTATTTGGTTTATGTTGGTTTTTTTTGTTCTGGCTTTTTGGGTGGCATAGTAACAATATTCTGTATGCAGATTTGTAGCATCTGTGCAGAATGTGAGGTGTTAACATGTTTGTAAAAATTAAGAGTGCAGAGTTTTAAAATTAAATGGCTCCTTTCTTTTTTTTTTTACCCCTCCTACAAATTACCTGTTTTTAGAAAAAGACAGATTTGTGTCTTAGAAGACTGATAAATCATAAGTCTGCTTTTTAGACTTTTCAGATAAGTAGCTAGTGTTTTCAAATTGAGAATATAGCAAAATTAAGTAACTTGCAAGACATAAGTGGCTTTCAAAGGTCATGTAATTCTGTCTCTGTGGTTAGTAGCTGCACAGGGTAATGTCTGTGAATGATTATATATCTTCCAATTAAACCACTGAACAAAGCCCTCAGTGTCAGAAATCTTACTTGATGACTTGCAGAACTGTGTAAGAAATATTTAAAACAGAGAACCAGATACATTTTAATGGACTTAGTACTCTATGCTCTTGGGTCCCTATAGCAGAAGGTCTATTGGAATCTATCCCACGGCTTCGAAAATAGAAAAAGCAAATATAAGATGTGTTGGACCAAGCCAGCTTCTATAAGGAGACATACCTACCCCTGTATAGTCACTGAGTAGTCAGTAGAGAGAAATAGGCACTCCCAGACAGTAAGTCATCTGCTTTCTTTTAGATGCGTGTCTTTGGGTGAGATGAATCACCTCTCTCTCTGTGGTGACTGAGCTGAACATGGCTAGACAACCTCTCATTTCTAAGGCAGTAAAGGTTTGGTAAGATCAACCTGACTCCCCAAGATTGTTTTTTTTTTCCTGATGATACAGTTTACTGTGCCTTTGATCTGTTTTGGCAAATAAAACATTTTAGAGAGGCATCTGCAGCAGTCCTGACTCAGACAAGGTTCACATTGACTCCAGTGGGAGAACAGGGTGAGAAAATACTGCAGGATTTCTCTTCCAGTAAGTGAAGTATTTCACTGTTCCTTTTCCTCATTATTAGAGACGTTTTGTTCTACCTTTCTACTCCCTTTAATCACTGGCTAGAGATGATGCCAGCAGACAGTTAAGTATTATCCTCGGGGCCCATGGATTGTCACAGTAAATTCTCTGAAAAGATGTAGTTTGATTAATATCTACTGCAGGAGCTGAAGCCATAGCTCCATAACAGAAAAATACTAACAATCTACTACTGCACTTTATTCCTTGTACTTGACAAGGTAATAGTTTCATCATTTTACCTGTAATGCAAGCAGTTGAGCTGATGCCCAGCAGAGCTGTAACAGAGGAAAGGGGACCTGGCCAGGCTTTGTTCTTGCCTCACAATGGCTTTCCTGCTTTGGTCCCTCCAAACAGGGAGGATCAGGACTGAGCAAGAGCCTTGGAAAGCTGCTGGGAGGCTTTTGGACTCTTGCCAGGAGCTAAAGAAATGGATCAACTCCATCCCTCCTCCCATCACTATTTGTGAAATCAATTCCATACTTCTCTCAGCATCCTATGTAGCTTATATTTTAACTTGGCAGCTGTTAAGATTCTTGATGAAATCTGTTTAGCTGTTTACTAGTACACCCTCCCACCACAGGCAAGAATTTTGAGAGCTCAAAAGAGCTTTATAGATAATGTAGGCAAATTGCTGAGCTTCAAGTCCTGCCATGACCATGGCAGAAATTGTCCCTAGCTTTGAGTGGCAGGATGGATTTTCGTGGATCCAGGTGCCTGTCTGGTGTAAAGACTGCGTAAGAGGGCTTGCTGGATGTGTGCTTCACAGAGTCTACCTGTGGTACCAGGCTGCTGTTATGGGCTCTGAACATCCAGAAGTCCATATGTCCATTGACTTCATTAAGCTGTTTAACACATATGCAAATCTGATACCTTCCAAAAGCTATTGGACTTGCTACCGATGTGCTCAGACTGCACAGCATCTATGTGAATAGCCCCAGTGCCATGGGGAATCATCACGGACCCTCCATGCTGTGAACAGTCTGTGTATTCAGCGCATCCCTGGAAATCCCAGGCTGGCTTGCTAATGCTTATTCACGTGCAGATCGCAAGCGTGTCCCATGGCTCAGAGAATATTTGTCTTAATACAAAATGAGAGATAACATACAAACTTAAAGGACCACAGGGAAACATTAAAAAAGATACAGAAATCAGTCAATCAGCTGTTAATCTCGGCACACTGGCAGTTCTAACTTTGCTGCAATTCTGCTGACTTTATGTGGGCTTTCAGGAGGGTAATGAAGTAGCTCGCAACTGCCAAGGGCCAAGGAGAGGAAAGCTCAAAGTATTTCATTTGAGAATCAAAGAACTCAGTGTTGGGGGTTGTTGTCCTGAGTTGATCAGAGGTGGAAGTTAAAATCTTCATGATGAAAAATGTTAAGCTAACTGGAGTATATACTCAAAAGTTGGAAAAGTTGGAAAAAGAAGGAAAACCACTGCTGGTCAATGTGATTGCATGCATAGGCTGTTTTAAATTGTTGAGTGATCCCTTTTTGTGGTGTAAGGATCCACTCGGCATGGATCAGTGGCAGAATGAGGTCTCTGGTGATTCATGCAAGACATAGACATTCAGGCAGCTTCCTCTCCAAAATTTACATGGGTTGGGTGTTTCCCGGTCTTTTTAAGTTGCTTTACAGAAAAATAATTTGTGAATTCTTGCAAACACAATCTCCTTTCTTCAGCAGGGCGGTACTAAACAAACCTACTGCTATCACACTCAGCACATTCTGCATAAAAGCATTATTTAATATGCTTTCTAATGGCAATTTCTTACGCCGCTTGCCTCATTGTATCAGTAAACATGTTGACAAGTTCTCACAAATTAACAAGTTCATCCCTGTGTAAAAAACCAGCTCTTTAGAAGCATAGCACAGACATGGTGAATAGTGGTGGGCTGGGCTTCTGCAAACAAATTGATATTGCTTCTTAGAGCACTGCAGCCAGATTTTCTCACTTTGACATAATAGCTCCGCATAATTCTCTTTTCTTAGCGCTGAGTTACCTTTTTGACAGCCTCTGCATGAGGCACTAGATTTGCTTCTGACTGATCGAGGCCAAGTAAATCGCAAATCACGCTGTCACATCTGGGAATTCACGAGTTTGTAGCTCTGTAAAATGATTTCACCTCTGTGAACTGACAGGCCAAACCGTACGTTTGTTGGAAAGAAGACCAAAGTTTGACAAAATCAAATTTTCTGTTTCTCGATTTTATCTGATTTAATAATTTTAAACTAGAAAATATCTTCTCTTATGGAAGAATTTTAATGAAACAGTTACATTTCCAGTAGAGTTCAGTAGAATTACAGAATGGTTTGGGTTGGAAGGGACCTTAAAGATCATCTGATTCCACCCCCCTGCCATGGGCAGGGACACCTCCCACCAGACCAGGTTGCTCCAAGCCCCATCCAACCTGGCCTTGAACGCTGCCAGGGAAGGGGGCAGCCACAATTTCTCTGGGCAACCTGTGCCAGTGTCTCACCACTCTCATTGTAAAAAATTTCTTTTTCTAATATCTCTCTCTTTTTTTCTATCTTTTTCTAATTTCTAATATCTAATTTCTAATATCTAACGTAAGTCTACCCTCTTTCATCTTCAAACCATTCCTCCTCATCCTATCGCTACATGCCCTTGTAAAAAGTCCCTCTCCAGCTTTCTTGTAGGGAGCCTTCAGGTACTGGAAGGCTCAGCTTAATTAGAAAAATGAAGCAGAAAGTATGCCTTGTTCCCTTCTTCCAGCGTGGAACTTCAGTGCTTGAAAAAGCCCAGAAATGGTCCTTTGCTTTAAAAACATTGTCTTATGTAAGCAAAGGATTTAGCTGTATATTTGGGTCTGAGTTGTCCTTGTTCCTGTTATTCTTCATGAAGCAGCCCAGCTCCCTTCCAGTCCTCAGCCTGTCATTTCTTTTGTGTGTCAAGTTTTCACTGCCAGAATGTGTCATACCTCATCCAGTCAGTTGTCCTCAGTTGTTCTGGGTTGGTTTTCCATGGCTGCATTGTGCATCTTGCTGCTTGTGAGATGATTCCAGCCATGGAATTCATACATCCATTGTAACAGCATGTAGAGCTAGTACCTTCCCTCATTCTAAGGAAAGTTATCACACCTGTATTTTTTAGTCAGAAGCTGGACTGAAAACTTCTGTTGGGCAAATGTAGTAGTAATAGAGATCCTGGGCAGGAGATGAGATAGATTAGGCATAGTAGTGATATGGAAGCAAAGGCTCTTGTGAGTGAAAGATATTTTCTGTGCATAGTTTTGGAGGCAGCTGTCTGATGTACATGTATTGAGCACACCATCTCCCATCTTTCAGGGGAGATATAGCACACAAGAAGTTTCCACCTTCTTATCCAGGATGTTTTTAGATAAGGTAATACCAAACTCCAGGAATCGGAGGATTGTTTGGGGCTTTTTAAAGTATTCTTGTAACATTCCTGTGGCATGATGTGGTAACAGCTATTTTTCCTATGACATCCTGCAGGCAGCGTCTGTGTGACAAGAAAACCACTTAAAAATGAAAAAATTCACACTGTTTGATTTTGTTAATGATAATTCTCTGCAAATTGGAGAGACTTCATGGATACAGGACCTTCCCAGTGATGACAATGAACTAGAAAGACTTCTGAAACCAAATGAGCACGTGTTAGTAAACTGGCCTGTGGGAGAAAGAAAGACAGAAAAGCACCTGGTGAAAGTTGTGTACATGAGTGGTGAGTGCAGTTCCAGAGCATTTGTCTGATATGAGATTTTAATCTAGTTGTAAGGTTTTGCTACCTGATTTTCTGTGCTTTGGCCTTTTTTTCCCACCACTTCAGATGACCCCCAAGAGCTGGTGGAAATGATGCAAAAGATACTACAAGCAGATGAAATTACAAAAATACAAGTCCTTGGAAAAGGCAAGAGGAAGAGGATAGAAATGATATTCTCAGAGAGTGAAGACAGTGAGCTGGATAAAGAGCAGGTGAGTTTCTATCTTTATGTGCCTGATATTGGTAGGCCCATTATGGAATGGAATAGATTGTAACTATCGATTCTTCACAATACACTACACAAAATATATATAGTAAAGGTAGGAATACAATCTTCACATGGTACCTCAGCACAGTAACTTCTTAGATTAATTACTTAGGCCAATAGATTTTGTCCTTTGCTATTTAAGGAGAGAAGTGTTATTCAAGACTTGGATGCTCTGTAGCTCCATAACATTTTCTCCCATAAGACAGAAATCTGACCACTGCGTAAGGAAGGGAAGGGACCAGGTTTTCTGAGCTTTGCATTGTGCTGAGATCTGCAATGAAAAAATGTGGGGAAGAAAACATGAATCTTAACAAAAAGTTAGAAACATATTTTCAAAAATACTAACCAAGAATGTCAAGTGGACAGTGAATAAAAGTTTATGGTATATCACAAGTTACTGTAATGGAAGGCTCTATAGGAATGCAGAGGCACTACTATGCTCTTGTTACAGGGGAAGATGATGAAGCGTATAAAAAGAAAGAAATCATTACAGGCATCTGCTCCTGCCAACATCCTGAGTCAACTTGAAACATCTTTAATTAACAAACAGGTAAACATCTCATCTTCAGCAGTTTTAATGTATTAAGCAAAAGCAAGCAGAAATGTATTTGTTTAGAGGGGTGTAAGACTTTTGTTTTAGTGAAGTTAACGGTATCTTAGAAAAATGGTGAATGGAGAACAGAGAGAGAAGTATCTAAGGGTTTTGTATTACCCTGACATTTCATTTTTTAATTTTAATAGGAGTGGTAATATCTGTATTCAGTAACAGCTATTATTAAAATGCACTGAGTCTGTTAATACATTTTGTGTACAAAGAGAATATTCTGATTTAGCCAGATATTTTAATATCAGTTTTATGCTTTAATTTTACATTGTTGTTGCCCTAGATAGCACATTTTGGTGTTTTGGGTTCTTTTTTCCAGAGAGAAACTTATTCAGGAAGCAACTTTCTGTACAGTGAAAGTAGCAGTGATGATGAAGAGCCTTTATTTCAACTATCCAAGGTAGAACTGTGTGCCAAAATAAAAAGTCTCAAGAGGAAGCTGACAGACACCATGAGAGAAAACTGCCGCCTAAGGCAGTCCCTGGTGATGCTTCAAGGTAAAGTCAGGGGAAGTATTTGATGAAGAGGAAAGCCTGAAGGTCATGAAAAGCTTGATTTATAAGAGGCCATTTGGATGGGAATTATGGATGCTAAAGCACCTGACACGATCAAGGCCCACCATTAGCATCAAAGTCTTTGATACATGGCAGCATTTAATTCCAGCAGCACTTATAAAAATGGTCTTACACAGAGGCCACGCAATCACAGAGTTAGAAATGGAAAAATCTGTCTAAATCCTGTCAGTCGTTCCCAAGAGAACCTTTCTGTA
Organism: Aegotheles bennettii; assembly: GCA_013398125.1. Taxonomy (NCBI): domain Eukaryota; kingdom Metazoa; phylum Chordata; class Aves; order Caprimulgiformes; family Aegothelidae; genus Aegotheles; species Aegotheles bennettii. The sequence goes on from VZRW01001787.1 coordinate 49,460, forward strand.
TGCTGTGTATAACCGTCGGCTAAGCTCAAACCAGTACCCTGACCAGTCCAACTGATCTTATTTATTAACAGTCATCCTTGATCTACTGAAATTTTCTTTATTCTGGAATTATTTAATTTCTATTTACTTTAGTAATTGCTCATTATTAATAATTTGAGTTAGTTCCAGCTACAACAAATTTAGTCCTTTCCCAGAGGTGAACCGTTTTATTCTTTCACAGTGATCATCTCTGAAGCTCCTCTTACTTCTTGCTGTCCCTTACTCTGGGGCAGCAAAGGCTGAATCCAAAATTTCAAAACATGAGTGAATAAATAAGGTTTAAAGAGGATTTGCTGCTTCTGGCCAGCTGCATCATAGCATCCCTAGACAGCCTAGTATCTTTTATTGTCTTATGAGTTTGCAAGTGTTTATCAGTTTCATTGCCCATCTGATACTGTTCCATATGTTATTCATCTTGCATTGAATCATTCATCTCCACTTTTCTCTATATTATTTTTAAACATTTTGTTATTGTCTGACAACTTTTCTTACACATTCAGGTCCATTCGCCTTCCATCTCAAGCTCTTGGATGTCTTTGATAGTATTTTCTAATAATTCAGTGATTCTGTATCTTGCTGATTCTTCAGCCCTTGCATCGTTTTCACTCTGCCGAATTGATTCTTCTTAATGGACCCAATAAAAATTTATATTTGAAAATAAATATTACTTGGGGAAAGGACCATTTAAAATATATTCTATATAGATTAAAAAAGAGGGAAAAAAAAGTCTATGCAGTCTATGTAACTTCTTTGAAGCAAAAAAATAAACTCGGACACAACGTTACTTAGCCCACGTTCAATAGCTTTACAGACTTGAAGAGATTTTGAGATAGCAAAAAGAAAAAAGAGAAATAGCCCGCTTAGTGTCATGGCGGGCATAAAATAATGGTTCCTCTTAGCCTTGCAGAGAACTGATCTATCCTATTCTAAAAACAGAAGCCAAATTTTCTTGGGTGTGGACAGCAGAAGGGCAGGAAAAGCTTTGAAAGAATAGGAAAAAAGTATGTTAAAGCATTTTTGCTGACTACTTTAACTCTTTTGCAGTACGACAGGCATCTAATTACAAAAATATACATCCTTACATAATTAGTGTCTGCAAGCTTCAATTACTTTTCCCCATCACTTTCCATTTGATTTCAGTGTTGCCACAGGCAGTCACCCATTTTGAGGAACTGGTAGGGATGGCTGAAGCACTGCTTAAAGGGGGAGTGACATCGTCTACATCCATGCATTCACATGCTGTTTGGAAAGCATCTAACAACCCATTAGCAGATTCATATGCAGCTATGCACAGTAACTCCAGCTCACCGATAACTCTGAATGTGGAAGATGAGGAGCAACAGACCGAAAAACAGGTCAGTTAAAAGGCAATTTTAGATGTAAAATTTAAAACTTTATGCATTACAAGCTTTACTGTTATAGTATAACAAATGTAAAAAATAAGCATCACTAAATTAATTTTATCATCATTCAGTTGATGACGTGAGTAATGAGCTCCTTTTGTGCAGAAGAGCATCCATGAGAAACACTAGACTTAATTCAGTGTGCTGGATTAAGTACGTTCTCAAACTCACTTTTGGTTTTGGTGGCTTTGCACATCTGAGGCTAAGGGCAGAATGCAGATGCATGAAGAAAATACTGAGATCCAGGGATAACTTCCAGCCTAAGGCTTTGGATGCCAAAGGGGAATGGTAGCGTTTCAGAGATAATCTAAGAAAAATACCAGCAGTCTGTTTAAACTGTTAATAAGTAAATAGAGAAAGGTATGTTTGTGCTCCTGTTCCAGGCACTGGCCAGCAGTTAGATAGAAATACATATACAGAGAGATACGTAGTAAAGATGCTCCCCTATTCTGTGTAACTATAAAAGAGCATGACTGAGGAATCTCAGGCACAGAGGCTGTACATGAAAAATATAAAGACCCAACCAAAAGAATAACTCTAGCTTCTACATTCACAATTTACATAAACATTCTTATGCCTTAAGTCATGCCAGTTAGGGGAAATCATTCTCATGTGTTGTCATGGGGTCCTAAAATCCAAAGAAATCTATTAAGAACTATCACAGTATGTTTTGACTGAATATTGCAATACATAAAATTTGACCTAACATCTCCAAAGAAATAAAAAGACCTAATTTTCTAAGCAACCTAGCCTTACTTAATAGAGGTAGCTCAAAATTGCCCATTAGGAGCGTTGAAATACTTAGGCTGTACAGCTGCTGTGTGTAGAAGTCACTGTCAAAGCCCAGAACCAGATGTCACAGTTCTTAGGGCATGTCTGCTCGGAGGCAGGAATATTAGCTTGGGCATAGTGCCATGCTTCCGAGGCTGTACAGAATCCATGCCAGAACTGGACCACAGCCAGCCTGCATGGAGTGCAAGCAGAAGGATTTAGATATGTCTGAACATGTCCTGTCTCTGCTAGTGAGTAATAAGGATCGCTTGGTGAAGTGTTTGCTGGTATGAACGGAGTCCTTAGTCTCTGCCCCACATTTGGTTTTGAAAAAAAATCAACTTGCATGTACAGTTGCAAATGTCGAGTGGTACGCGTGTTTCATGTTCATCTCAAGCACACAGTCTGCAGAGATTACTTTTGAAATTGTGGTTTTAAAAACATAAAAAATTCAGAGGTAATGCTGTATAATGTATCTAGAGAACTGCAATATTTATGCCTATGATCAATTTTGTTTTCCAGTTCAAGATCGAAAAGTGGCAGATTGCACTTTGTAACAAGAGCAAACCTCAAAAGTTTATAAATGATTTGATGCAAGCACTTTATACACATGAATACATGGCGACACACAGCCTGACAGGTGCAAAGTCCTCCTCTTCAAAGGATAAAGCAGCAAAACCAGCCATGAATCAGAATGAAGTTCAGGAAATCATAGGTGATGACTTGTTAACATTATTCAATGTGGCACTGACTTGACAGAGGGCTTTCTCTGCGGGAGGGGCTGTAATGCTTAACAGCTGCTCTGCTCAGGTGACCTGCTGCTGTTTCATATTTCCTTCTTCAGCTACATACTTTTTTAACCCATCTGTTACAAATACTGTCAGTGAAATGTCAGTAGAATTTTGTGGTTTTTACTTAAGTGACTACTCAGCACAGTGATATTATACATTTTTTAGCCTTTGAAAGGTTAATCTACAACAGTCAAAACTAGAGCATGATGATTAATGGGTAAGGGAAGGCAAAAAGAGGACGCACTTGGATCAAATTTAAAATAATGTCTGCTGTATCCTGAAGTTAGTGAATGTTACAGACTCTGACATTTTAAATAGCGCTGGGGGCAAACTAGGACAATAGGTGTAGGAGACAGGAATAGTGATCAGAGAAGCAAACAAAAGTAGTTGTAGGCTGAGGTTTAAAGCAAAAAAGGTTTGGTGCATATGAAAGAGAATCAGTCCAGATGGAAGTAGCAGCTTTTAAAAAAACAGTATTTTGTGTGAGCACATGAAGCCTGATTTTTATTTGATTCACACCTATAGCTTAATACTTGAACAACATAGCCTAAATTCCTATACTAGAATCCCTCGCCAATTGCCATTCCCTTGGACTTCCTCAGTTCTCTTGGCTCCCTTTCCAGCTTAGCTCCTGTTCCTGTACCTTGGTCCAGTTTTGTTGAAGCTGGCCAGCAGTTTCAAAAGTTATCAGTTGCAGAAACCTCTTTCCCTTAAGAATGTATCTAGAGAAAAAGGCCAAAAGTCAAGAGAGAGAAAAGGAAAGTGTGTGAGATGGTGAAAATATATTTAGAGGTGGTAAGATGAGACAGTTTCAGATTTATGTATGAGAAAAAAAAGATTTCATGGGGTGAGAAGAACAGTTGGACCTCAAGGGTCTTTCCCAACCTAAATGATTCTTTGATTTGAAGAGCTGTTAGTGACCTTTCTAAAGGTGGATTCTGGGGAAGGGTGTAGGCAAAACTGAAAAGGGAAGCAGAGAAGGTAGTCAGGACATTAAATACAGCATGCTGTGGAGACTTCAGTGACAAAGGGGAGCCTATAGAAAAGTCAAAGAAGTTTGTTAAGGGAAGTAAGAACACTACTGAATTCAAATAGAAAAGTGTTATACATTATGCAAGAGAAGAAGAAAAATAAGAAGGAAGTCTGGGAGTTCTAGGACTGTAGAAAATGAGTTAGTCGATCAGATTATTAAAAGAAGATGGAAACTATAAAACTTCAAAATGAAATGACAGGAGAAAAAAAATCAAGGGAAGGGAAGATGATGGAGGAGTACAAGCAATGCATTCCGGATGTTGAGTCTTGTTAGTTTTTTTGCATGCAAAAAAAGTTAGCCAGGCAAAACAGCAGAGAAATGTTTTGTGAAGGAGACTTCACATGCAAATGAAAATCAGTGAACAAAAACTGTAAGATTCACAGGCATAAGGACTGATGAGGATAGGAATAGGACTCTTTGATCAAGAACAGAATGAAGAAAGGATGAGCAAAAACAAATCACTAACTACAGGAAGCCCTTGTGGCCCTGGAGTTCCCTTTGAGTTTGCCAAGAACAGACACAGCAATATGGAAGGCACAGAGAAAAGCAAGAGCTGGCATGGGCACAGTCTATGAAGTAGTGAGTAAAGACAGCGAAGTAACGAGCTGAAGCTGAAGTAGCTGGAGATTTCAAAGATGCAATAAATGCATTTTAGATTATACATCTGTGGTTTCCTTGATTTGGAAGCCTCATATATATCATCTCTGTATTTTGCAGGAATAACAAAACAGTTGTTTCCAAACACAGATGATGCTTTAATTAGGCGAATGATGGGACAAAAACTGAACAATTGCACCAAGAAGCCAATTTTAAGCAAAGATCTTAACTCAGGTGCTTTCCAGAAGAATAGCTTTAGGTAAGTCTTAAAAAAAAAAAAAAAATATAGCCTGCAATGTGTGATTCCGTATATTACCCTTTGGTAACAAAATCTAAAAGCAATCTTAAAATTACCATGAAGATATTTTTCATATATGCATTGCCAAATAGGTAAATATTTTTGTAACCTCATACAACATGTACATAACACAGAAGCGGTCCAGTTTAACATTACAGCACAAAAAAATGTTGTTCATTCTAGATAAAGCAGCACAAGGCTATTAAATTACAGGAGGAAAAGACAGAGGTAAACACATGAAGTTACTTTGACCAATATGTCTATTTCAGATTTGGCATTATTTACTTTATTAGTCCCTGTAGGCTCTCCAGAGACCAGTTGATTCCATTTTCATGTCACCTGTTGCACCTCAATTAACCTATCAGTAAAGATAAGGAAAACCACACCTCTTTTGTACCTACTGAAAAAAGTACTGTAGGTGAGGTAAATTAGTGTTCTTTTACTGCCAGAAGAGTCTTAAGTCATTGGAATAGAGGAATTCTTACATAACATTTTGCTTATTATGGGCATTCTTACCTTGTGAACAAGATTAATCTAAAATTGCTGAACTCATCCCTATCATTAGTGAAGTCAGCTATTTGCATAGTACTGTTTCCATATACCAAATGTATGTACCACAGAATAGCTGAGGTTGGGAGGGACCTCTGGCGATTGGTTAGTCCAACCCCTGCTGCTCAAAGCAGGGTCACCTAGACCAGGTTGCTCAGAGCACGTACAGCTGGGTTGAGTATTTCCAAAGATGGAGATTCCACAACTTCTCTGGCCAACCTGTACCAATGCTTGGTCACCCTCACAGTGAAAAAGTGTTTCCTGACATTCAGATGGTACCTCCTGTGTTTCAATTTCTGCCCATTGCCTCTGGTCTTGCCACTGGACACCACTGGAAGAGGCTTCATCTTCTTTACACCCTCCCATCAGTTATTAATACACATAGATAAGATCCCCTTGAGCCTTCTTGAAGCTGGACAGTCCCAGATCTCAGCTGCTCCTCAGTGACAGGATAAGGGATTAACAAGGAACAGGATAAGAGATTAAAATCAGTGAGACAGGGAGAACAGATTTGTCCTTATTTAGACTTTCCATACTGAAGTAATATTCTACTTCTTCCTAGTTCAGTTATGTAATGCATGTTTTAAAATCTGTATTTGCAACTGTAAGATGCTTCATAACAAAAAAACCCAAAACCCTAGCAACTCAAACAAACAAAACATTCTGAAGATATTTGACTATGTTACAGCACAATTATTTGAAAAGGAACAGTGCTTTGTTACTAAAATTCCTCTCTAAGTCACCTGGAAATACTCCATGGACCACCGGTGGTCTATGAATTACTGTGTGAGAAATACTCAGATAATATCTATTGGAAGAATCCACATACACAGGTTTTCCCATCTGAAAACAATAAACAAATGCACTAGTGTAGCTAAAATACAGTTTACTCTGTTAATGCTTTTCTCCTAAAGATGAGAGGGCTTCATAAAACAAAGGTCCTCTGTATTTGTAACATACAGTGTGCATTGACTCACTGTAGTATTTTCCCTTGTTCTTGACACAGGTGGTAAAAATAACAGCACAGAAACAGACTCTGTCTTCCTTAAAAGTATTAATTCTTAAATATTTTATATTTTAAAATTTTATCTTCATCAGAGGAAACCATAAATTTTGCTAATTCCTGAGTTTTCTCATCTACAGACACAATATTCCTGAAGCCTTGATGCGAAGATCTTGAGCTAGCACTGTAACAGTTCTGGGTTGTTTCTTAACACTGGCTATAGATCTTTCCATTTAAACTTGGTATCTTAAAAATGCCCTTATGTCTGTTACTGATAAATGTTTATGTAGCAGTCCAATGCAGTCCAATATTCATTGAAACCAATGCAAATACTGCCTGCACAGTCTCTCTGGAATGGGTGATTATTAGAATGCATTTATAGGGGATTAATTTACACCTGTTCAGAATTTTCTCACTGTAAAAGTGTTTAAGCACCTTGTAAGTAATCGAGATAACAGTGGTGATTCCTTTCACTCAGATGGCACAACTTTCCTCTGTGAAACAATTAGGAGAATTTAAAAGTGCTCATAATCTCACTGCTACTCCTTCAGTTCACCTTTCTGCAATGAAGTACAGAGAGGGGTCAAGAGAAAATCCGGTTGTGTGGTACCTTTAGTAACAACTTACACACCAGTTAGTAACTTTTAAAACTGGTGATACTACAGTCTTGATCTCCTCTCTCACTGCCCCTCCTTCCTTGCCCACTTCCTCTACCTTTCCCCAGAAAACAATTACAATTCAAGAGAAGGAATTTGGAGTCAAACCCAATGAGACGGACAAGTCACCATCTCAGATCTATTAGGCTGCGGTGAAACAAGGAAAAGGGGAATGTGTCAATGAAGAAAACTAGTTAACTAGCTAATAAACAAAATCTGATGCTTGGAAACTAAGAACAATAGTAATTGCACATTTAATGTTAACAGCTCTAGCTTAGTTATAAATTGTTTTAACAGTGGTTCAACAGCTGCTCCTCAGGGCATCATCTCTTCAGCTGTTCCTCCCAGCACACAAGACCAGCAGGATGATGATTCACCAGCTGCTAATGCACAAATTCACCGAAGTGACACCCATCTGACTCCTCCACCTTCCACCGCACAAAGTCAGCAGGAGTGTTTCAAACCCTCTTCTTCTCAGGTGGAGCCTCATCTTGCTAGAAACTCACCAGCACCCTCTCCCAACCAAGGTTGTGGACAGGATGTCGGGAATTCAGACAAGGAATAACAAGGTATTTGATACCAGTTAAAATTCTCAACAGAGATTAAGGAGTAGTATAAAATAAAAAATCAATAAAATCTAAATGGGCCTAGCAACAGTGGACAGATCCTGCAAGCAGAACAGAAGCCTGAGAACCTTTTTCTCAAACAAATCAAAATCCCACAGCCTAGAAAAAAAATGAAGGTATATTAATATCTTTGGCTTTAAGATATTATTAAATATATGCATGTTATGCAGTAATTCAAAAAATATAAACTTGTTCTGAAGAATATAAGAAGAGTTCCCCTTAGTTAGAAAAAAACTATTATTTAAAGTAATCCTAAAAGAATGTGTAAGAGGAACCTTAATCCCCTTGCTTTCACCTAACAGCTGATGGAAAAATGCTTTACTGATCAGAGAAAGCTATTGCATATTAATAGGAAAAAGATACAGAGTTATGAAAAGAGAACAGAAAAATTTCCTGGTGAAATGCAGACTATGGCTAGCACAGGGTTAGAAAGAACAGGGTCATATGAGCAGAGAAGAAGAAATAAATATTTAAGGATGCTGTTAACTTGGAAAGAAGAAAACATTCTCAGGGCAATGAAACTGCAGCTCTCAAGATTTCTGTGGGAAAGAAGCAGCTCATTTTTAACCTCTGGAAGCTGGAAAGGCAATGAAGGAAGCCATGTTCCCTCTTGGCTCAGGGAAGAGTCCTCCAGGATAGCCTGTTTGGTTGTGGAGGCCAGGGCTTCTCTCACAGGCCTTCTGCTGCTGGTACTCTGCTGGTTTGGCAGCTCCCATTCTCTCTTCTTCCCTGAACATCAGGTCCTTGGGATAAGGGTGCCTGATCCCTCCAGTCGGGAAATAGAGGACAGTCACTTGGAAGCAACTAGTAAAGGGCAGGGTTGCTAGCCTCTGTACCCTGTGGTTCAATTTTGGTATGTTACCTCTTGCTTAGAGAGGGGGTGGACAGGTAATGCATTCCTCATGGGACTGGGACTGGGACCAGAAAAATCCCAGTAACTGGGCAGCTCCTCTTGAGATCTAACATCACTTGTCCCAGGGAGCAGCTGGCATTCACATGCCCTGTAATTGCTGGAGGAGGAGGAGGGAAGGTACATTTTTTTCCTTGCTGAGTGATTCCAAGTTTACAGTGTGCTGGTAGCATGGGAAGGGGAGAACACTTGGATTACAGCTTTCGTTCTTGAGTGTACTTCTCCCAGAACAGAGTACTAATAGTTAAATCCATTTCTTATGTGGCAACACAAGGAACTAAGGAATCAAGATGAAAACAATAAAAGCAACATAAAGCTGAAGAAATCTAGCTTGATTTGATGAGTATTTCTGTGGCTCAGGAGGTCTGAGTTACAGAAATAAATTAGAAATAGCATCAGGTGAATGCTAGAAAAAAACCTGAAGATAAGGTTAGCAGCCAAATACCTCTGAAGGGGGGAGGTGCTGCAAACCTAAATGTACTAGAACAATGCAATAATAAAATGCACTGTGGAGAAGACTCTTGTGTGGGCTGAGGTAAGAATTAAGTGATCCTCTAGCATTTTTCATCTCTCATGTCTATCAATTCCTTGTAGATAGGATCAGGATGAAAGCAGGTGTGAAATATGATGTAAGTTCTATCTCATGTTATTAACTACTATCCATAAAATGTAACAGAAGGATGTTTGCTATTATGTACATTTTGTATATGTAATTATATGTACAGCATATAAGAATGTATATAGCTAATCATATTTTTGAAGCAACTTTGTATTAAATAAAATGAAACATTACTATGTCTTGGTTCTATTTTATCCTCCTTACTGTCTTCTGGGCCTTTTCTTCTATCAGCCTCTGATGTATGCTCTAACATATAAAGCTGGGGGGTTTTATCTCACTTGCTTTTTTCCTCTCTTTTTCTTTAATAACTGTTCTGAAGCCAGCTTCTCAAAGCTCATCATTTTTAGCTGGGGAAGGAGTTGGCCTGCCTTACAAGGGCTCTCTGACCTTAAGGTTGTCACAGGTGATACTGAGCAGCTGCAGCTGTTCCGCTGCTTAGGAGGTGTAGAAGCACTTGGACATGTACACGGAGCCAAACATGGGTGGCTGCTCTCCCTGTCGCTGGTGCAGCACTGTGGATCACACTATACTGCTCCATTCGCCACAACTCTTTGGGCCCAGCCATCCAGCCAGTTTTTTACTCAGCAATGCTTACACCCGTCCAGATCATGTGCAGCCAGTTTCTTCAGGAGAATGCTGTGGGAAACGGTGTCAAATCTTTACTGAAGTCCAGGTAGACAACATCCATCGCCTTTCCATCATCTACTGAGCGGGCCACCTTGTCACAGAAGAAGATCAGGTTCATCAAGCAGGACCTGCCTTTCATAAACCCATGCTGACTGGGCCCAATCGCCTTGTGGTCCTGCATGTGCTGCATGATGGAACTCAAGATGATCTGCTCCATTACCTTTACCAGCACCAAAGTCAGGCTGACAGGCCTGTAGTTCCCCAGATCTTCTTTCTGGCTCTTCTTGTAGATGGGTATCACATTTGCCAACCTCCAGTGAACTGGGACCTCCCCAGTTAACCAAAACTGCTGACAGGTGATGGAAGGTGGCTTGATAAGAACTCCTGCCAGCTCCCTCAATACTCTTGGATGGATCCCATCTGGCCCCATAGACCTGTGTGTGTCTAAGTGGTGTAGCAGGTCACTAACCATTCTCCTCGAATTAAGGGGGCTCGACTTTGCTCCCTGTTCTTGACTTCCAGCCCATGGGGCTGGGTTCCCAGAGAACAACTGGTCTTACTACTAAAAGACTGAGGCAAAGAAAGCATTAAGTACCTCAGCCTTTTCCTCATCCTTTGTCACTAGATTGAAGACTAGATAATCACAGATCAGAAACTTAAGTAGTAACAGAGAGGGAGAGGAGAGCAGAACAGTCTAATGCTGCTTCTCCCAAAATCTGCACTAAAACCAGAATTAATTGGTGATGTGTAAATGTGTGGTGTCTTAAAGTGTAAAATTCTTCTGAGTGACAGAGAACACATTATTTGCCCCTTTGAGACTTAAATTTATTCATTATCATTTAAGTCTTGGCCATATACTTCCTCCTGGGTATATTTTCATCCATCCTTCTCCAATAATACTTTAGCAAATCCCATTCTATTTTCTCTACAAATTTTGGGAGGAGGCTCATTAGGCTTGAATAACACGACCATATTTGGAGTTTTCTTTGAGAACAGAGCTTGGCTACAACATCTTAAAGTGCATTGTATAGTACATTTAAACATACAAACACTTATGTGTAAATCACTATCAATCCTGCAATTCTTCTAAACCAACTACTGAAGTCTGGAAACCAAGAAGTAAGCTAGTCCCATGGTTCAGTAAATCCAAGAGAGGTATCACCCTTTTGTACCTCACATAAAATTCAGGTTTTTCACCAGATTTCATTCAGGTCTGTGGATATTCTTCCACTCTTATCCATACGTACACATGAGCTTGTATTTATTACTCTGCATACTCCCCCTTTTGATGCCAAAAGCATACCTAAAGCCATTCTGTCCTGTACCACAATTGTTGCCAATTGTGAGACCTCCTCTTGGAGTGCTGTACTTGCGTCAGCAGTCTTACTCAAAGAAAGCTGGTTAATATTTAAGGATCATCTCCTTCAAGCTCAAGAGTGGTTCATCCCAGCGAAGAGGAAGTCATGCAGAAATGCCAAGAGGCCCGTGTAGATAAACAAGGAGCTCCTGATCAAACTCAAACACAAAAAGGAACCACAAAACAGATGGAAGCGAGGAAGGTTAGGGAAAGCATAACCCCCCTGACAAGCAAGGCTGGCAAAGTTGTAACAACGGACCAGGAGAAAGCTGGGACACTCAACAACTTTTTTGCCTCAGTCTTCACTGGAAATCCCTCCTCAGGCACCTCTTAAGTGGAAGGACTGTGTGAGGGAGTCTGATCTGGGAGGGTAAAGTCGCTCCTACTATAGGAGAAGACCAGGTTTGACACCTCTTGAGGAACCTGAACACACATAAGTCTATGAGACCTGACAAGATGCATCCCGGAGTCCTGATGAAATTGTCAGATGTAGTGGCCAAGCCACTGGCCATGATATTTGAAAAGTCATGGTGGTCAGGTGAAGTCCCTAGAGACTGGAAAAAGGGGAACATTGCACTTATTTTTAAAAAGGGGAGCAAGGTGGTACCCAGGAACTACTGACCTGTCATCCTCACCTCTGCGCCTGGGAAGATCATGGAACAGATCTTCCTTGAAGCTATGCTAAGGCACATGGAGGACAGGGGTGTGTTTGGAGACAATAACAAGTTGTGTCCACCACCACCTGGGGCCAGTACTGTTCAACCTTTTCTTTAATGACATAGACAGTGGGCTCAAGTGCACCCTTAGCAAGTTTGCAAATGGCACCAAGCTGAGTGGTGTGGTTGACACATCTGAA